>JASTWR010001521.1:2500-41447 GCA_030770355.1 Harpagoxenus sublaevis | reverse complement strand
TGACTCGTTACCGATCAACGGCATACGACGAAACGTGAGCGGTATTGTAAATTTGGACGATGCAGCTGGTCCCGGTACTCATTGGGTGGTGTATGCAAAGAGGGGAAACCGCGTGATGTATTTCGACAGTTTCGGTAATCTTCGACCGTCGAAGGAGTTGGTGCGATATTTCGAACCGAGCGTGACAAAGATTGAGTACAATCACACGCCCTTTCAAACTTATGATCAGAACATCTGCGGACAATTGTGTCTACGATTTCTCCAGACGATCGATAAATCAGCGCGAATTTAAAAGCTGACGGTGCCCGTGGAGACTCAGTGTTAGTCGAACTTTTCCCGACATGTCTATGACATTCACGCTGACCGGGAAGAGCAGCATCCTCGCGGTGCACTACTTTCCCGCCGTAGATTAGAGCGATGGCGACTACGAGCTCGGTCTAACAGTTTTTGAAACTTATCACATGATACCGAACGTAAATTCCACGAATAATAAATTCTATTTTGACGAGGATGACACGGAAATTACGATTCCCGAGGGATCGTACGAGATACGAGCCATACACCTGTTTTTGAAACGCGCAATTTTACGGAAACGCCCGCAACGCGGCCGACGCGTAGGTCGTTCCAATAATCGCGATAATCATAAGTAGTATAGCTAAGAGAGTTCCGATCCATGGGGCAATGAGGGGGGGTGAGGGGCGGGGGGGTAACCGAGGGCGAGGGGGATGACGTCACGTGAGGGGGGGTGGGGTAACCGAGGGTCGAGGAGGATGACATTACGCGAGGGGGGGTGAGGGGGGGGGTGGATATTTACAAGCGGCGTCTTATATTACAAAGGAGGGCGAGGGGGATGACGTCACGTGAGGGGGGGGGGGGTAACCGAGGGTCGAGAAGGATGACATTACGCGAGGGGGGGTGAGGGGGGGGGGATATTTACAAGCGGCGTCTCGTATTACAAAGGAGGGTGAGGGGTGTTGACGTCACGTGAGGGAGGGGGGGGGTGAAGGGCGGGGGGGTAACCGAGGGTCGAGGAGGATGACATTACGCGAGGGGGGGGGTGGATATTTACAAGCGGCGTCTCGTATTACAAAGGAGGGCGAGGGGTGTTGACGTCACGCGGGGGAGGGGTGCCGCGTTATGGTCGCGTAGGGTCCGCGCGGGGGAGGGGTGCCGCGTTATGGTCGCGTAGGGTCCGCGCGGGGGAGGGGTGCCGCGTTATGGTCGCGTAGGGTCCGCGCGGGGGAGGGGGTGCCGCGTTAGGGCCCACCCGCGCCGCCCGCGCTGCCCGCGCCGCCCGCGCCGCCCGCGCCGCCGCCCGCCCGCCCGCCCGCCCGCGTTCGCGTTCGCGCTCCCGTTTGCGGAAAAATCCGCGTTTAAAAAAAAAAAACGTTATTTTACCTTAATTTGGGGGACGCCCGTGTCCGCGCCCGACGGGACGACGTTCGAGCTGCAATCTTTGTAATAGTTGCCGTATCCCCTCAGCGCGGCCTCGGCCTTGACCGCCACCATCACCACCTCGACCTCGACCTCGACTTTGATCACCAGCACCACCTCGACCACCACCACCACCACCACCACCACGACCACCGAGCAATCGGGTGAAGAAGGCAATATCCTGCAGTAAAGTATTGAAGCCGAAATGGCCCCAACCACGTCCTGCACCTTGATTTGGACGATGCGGGGGCCGCAGGCCTGCCGCAAGCAACCTTGCGACAATACTGTCAATGTCAGTGTTGGCAATGCGGCCCAAGCGAGTCACTAATGTGTCTTCGAATTGTAACATGGCCCGAGCATAGCGTATTGCTAGGACATCTGTGTCATGTTGAGGTGTAATTACAAGTTCTACTTGTGGTTGTGGCTCTACTTGTGGTTGTAGCTCAGCCTCTGGTGACACCACTGGCACATGTCGCGGAAAATGCTCTAAAGGAGCCATTACGTTCAAAAGTGTACTCCAGCGGGTACTACGTTATCACACTCACACACACAAAACTAGCAAAAAAAACTGTCATCGCGAACGATGTTTGACACCGGCGAGCGACAGGTACAGACTGAAGCGGAACTGCGGCAAGAAACCCGCTAGAGGTGAAGTAAGGACAGTTTGAAAACTGATAAGTAGTCGCTTCTAGCGAAAAGGATGATTATATCTCGTGTTACAAAGACGAGCCGCCTAACCTTGACGCTCTGTAACGCGCAACGCCATAATCGAATGGCGTAGCAATGAAACATACCGTCGTAGAAGACGGTTGTTATTGTTATTGTTAGAATACAAAATAGAGATCGGCGCGATGTCATAGTTTTTAAACGATCGCGGTGTCGCGGTCATGATCAGCATTTTCTTTATAGGAAGATTTGTTCTTTTGTCAAGGTTTCAGCGAGCGCGTCGCTACATGTTTCAGCGGGCGCGTTGCGACATTTTTCACGCATGTAAACAAACAGCGTCTCACACTACAGAAGCGAGCGCCGACGTTGTGGCGAACGTAACGCGTATATCGCTCGAGTGGAAAATAAAGTACATCGTGATTCAGACCTGAAAAATACTTTTTTATTTTTTTCTCTTACGTATTTAGTCATGCGTAGTGGAGGGGAAAGGAGATAAGAAATAAAACGTTGTAACGTACATATACGTATAATTTATTTATTTTTTATAAGTGTTATAAAAAGATTCCACTTCGTTCTCATGTTTCGACCACCAGTTAAATATTTTAAATACGTTTTGCAACGCGCAATTCTTCGTATGTTTTCCGCATCGCACAGTATTAGTGGCATCCAGAGTGTTCAAAGAGTCGATGTCTTCGTAATCCGCATCAATAGTCTCGACGATCATTTTCTTTCTCGCAAAATTTTCGAGCAGATCCACCAGCCATTCGCGTTTCTGGATTCCCTTGACGTACACGAGAGTCGGTGGTGTCTCGTTGTCGTCATCATCATTATCCTCTTCCATACCAAACACGGCCGATGTAATGAGACGTTTCACCATACTGTACGGCACGTTTCCGTCGTTCCATCGTAATCCGTGATGATTTTTGATCAACCAGGTAGCGCATGATTTGTCGGAATTCATGAGGAGATTCCACGGCATGGGACGTTCAAAGATGTAATGCGCCAGAACGGTTCCCTTTCGCAGCACCGCCACCTCCTTCACGACAAACTTCATTCCGACGAGGAAACCTTGCAGGTCCACGAACGTTGGTACGGACATGAGATTTCTCTCTCTCTCTCTTCGATGCGTTACTCGAGAAGAATGACGCGCAAATATGCAAACGTCTCGCGACACTTTTTGCTTTATACCCTGCTCCCCCTTCCCCCTCTCTTTATTAATAGTTGTTTTTTCGACGTTGCCGCGAACGCTCAGACAATTTTGCGCACCACGTTGGTCAACGGGTTGTACTGAATAACGCGATCGTGTATGATGAGACAGTACGCTGAGGTATTCGGCGGTACATTCTCCATGCAATCAAATTCTATTCTGACATCCACGGTGGCATTTTTGACAGATTCGTTTTGTCGAGAGCAGTCGATGACCACTATTGGGGCGTATAGTAGAAAATTCGGGACATCGAGACACGGCTGAACGTTCTCGCGTCCGTAATACGCTCTACTGAAACGCGTGTACATATCGTACAGAATCGCCCATCTGTGTCTACCAAAGTCCAAATTCATGTCATCGTACGGATAGAATTCAGAGTTTAGATAGAGTTTCACGTTGGTCAATTTGCAATGATCGAACGTTGTTACTTCTCTGCTCATAACGTTCTTTCGGCCTGTCTGCAGAGCAAATATGACGTATCGCGGTTTTTCTAGCTGAGTCGCGGTCTTGATGGCCCACGAGTGTTTGGTCGTGTTCTGCAACAGGGGATACTCGTACAGATCCCACGAACGGAAACTCATACTCAGATATCGTCCGTTTTCCAAGGCGCGCAGCATCGACAGTTTGTTGATCTCGTTCAGCAACACGTGAGGCATTCGCCATTGTATCTTGAGTACGTTGATAGCAGGAGTCAACGTCGGATTTCCCACCAGGGAATTGTTATCGTTGCGCGATCGTATCAAGATCAATTCATGACGCGCGTTGATCACCACGCGTTTGTAATCCTCGCAAAATCCCAGTAGCATGCTGAGCGGTACGTGAAAAGTAAAGTTTCTTCGCGTAGAAGTGATGTCCGCGTTATTGAACATATCCCAGCCGGCGTTTTTCAGAATCGTACTCGCGCCCAAAGACAGTGACGCGTAGTTCTTGAGCGTTGTTGTTATTCCTACGTTTCTGTTGCGATCAATCTCCACGCCGTCGAGTTCGTATCGAATTTCATCGAACATAAACGCGACTGCATTATTCGCCAATACCACGTTATCGGGTTCACCGTCTACTCTGTTCACCGTCAATATTCCTTCGATGTAGAGAAAACTTTCGCACGGCAACGTATACAGATCCTGCTGTTGTATGGGTATTCGTATCTCATCGCTATACTCGAACGTTGTGTTGGCGTACGCATTGTACGTGTGAGTCTCGATCTTGACGATGCGATCGTCAAAGACCGGCTCGCTTCCGATGTTAAGGATATCGGTCATGTTTCCTCAGATATTTCGCACCGCGAATCCCAAAGATTGTAAAAATTCAACGTTCGACGCTGTGAGCTTCTTTCTCGTATTTGTAGCGTAGCCTAACGCTGGTGATGCAGATGATCGGACGATATCGTCGGTCGCTACCGTAGTGTAGATAGTGTTATCTCTCGCGTGCTCCGAGTCCGTCAACACGAGCATCTCATATATGTCGCGCACACTCACGCGCGTTATCGCTGACGCCGTCGTACGTGCAATCTGACGGTGATTTCTTCGCCTCGAAAGTCGAGCAATCGTCCGTCCTGATCCACGATGCGTACCGTTAGATCCGTAATGCTCTGTGCGATGATCGGTAGGTAAATGATCTGCGCCGGTGTTTCCGATATCTTATATCCTGGTGGCACGCTTGGAGAAAATTCGTGTATCGTGTGAACGGGTTTGCCGTTGCTGTACGCACCCGCGGTCACGTTACACTCTAGGCGGATAATGTTTACGTTGATGATATTAATCGGTAGGTCCGATCGGTGCCATTTTCTCGGCTGCAATATACGCTTCGACGAGAATCCCAGTAGCGATCCAATGTTGTTTGGTCTGCTAAAGTTTACTCTGAAAGCGCAATTAATCTCGCTCTTCATCGTGTTGTAATTAGCACGGAGCACTAGCGGATATTTTACAGCCTCGTCGTCCTCGTACTCCACGTTGTCGTCGTCGTCGTCGTCATCGTCACCATTCGCGCGAGCGGTCTCCTCTCGCGCGATATCCGCGACCGACGTACGATTGTCGCTGATGGAACGAGCTACGCGTCGGTCACGTCGCGGACGTTTCCGTGAAACAGCGCGTTTCAAAAACTCGTGTATCGCTCGTATCTCGTACGATCCCTCGGGTATCGTGATTTCCGTGTCATCCTCGTCAAAGTAGAATTTATTATTCGAAGAATTAACGTTCGGTATCGTGTGATAAGTCTCAAAAACCGTTAGACCGAGCTCGTAGTCACCGTCGCTCAAATCTACGGCGGGAAAGTAGTGCACCGCGAGGATGCTGCTGTTCCCGGTCAGCGTGAATGTCATAGACATGTCGGGAAAACTGTTCGACTAACACTGAGTCTTCACGGCGCGTCGTCAGGCTTTAAATTCACGCCGATCGTCGTCGATCGTCAGGAGAAATCGCAGACACGCTTGTCCGCAAATATTCTGATCGTATGTCTGAACGGGTGTGTGATTGTACTCCACCTTCGTCACGCTCGGTCCGAAATATCGCGTCAACTCTTTCGGCGGTCGAAGATTACCGAAACTGTCGAAATACATCGCGCGGTTTCCCCTCTTTGCATACGCTACCCAGTGAGTACCGGGACCCGCCGCATCGTCCAAATTTACAATGCCACTCTCGTTTCGACGTATACCACCGATCGGTAACGAGTCACGCATGAAAACACCCCTGAAGAACGGTACGCGCATGTGTTTCGCCAATCGATTCAATTGCACGTTAGTCGTAATACCCGTGGGCATTTTCAACGTCTCTTTGACGTTTTTTTTTTCTTATTCTCTCTCTTCTTCTTTTTCTTTGACGCAACTCCTTGTCCGCGTTTGTACGGAGCGAGATAAAGTCCGCGGCCTTCCATGGCGCGATTGTGACGTTGCATCTCTTCCAGCTGACGTCGCGCGGTTTTGCTAGCGTTCACAGCTGTTGCGACCCCGGCCGCCCCACCGGCCAGGGAACCGAGAACTCCCAGCAACGGTAGAATCGGCAATACGCCGCCTCGTTTCGCCGCCGGAAGTATCCGTTTTTTCGACGCTCTCCTCCTCCTATTTTTTTTCATGGTTCGCAAACCCATTCCTAATTTCCGCTTGGCATTCATGGCCGTCCAAACGGCTGTAGCGGCAGCTCTCTCTCCGAGAGCTGAATCTCTCGCGATGACACGTCCTAGCGCCTGCTCGGCGAGTACCTTGTCCGCCGCGTGTCTCCCGGTGAGATCTTTGTTACGCGAATACGCTATGTCGTGCTCGCGACACGCCGCGTCCAGTGGATTTACACCCGGATCACCTCTGGCTAATCGCTCCTTCAGCCGAGTGCCCGGACCGCAAAACTGATAGCCGGGAATGTGCAATTCGAACGGAAGTGAGCTTATCGCGCTGTTGAACAGGCCTTTGCCTAATTTTTTCGCTGGCATTCGCCGCAATTTTTTATCAACGGTGCCGGACCGTCGATGTGCGTTCGATGATGCGGTAAATTATAATGTTTTAAGCACCGACGATATTGCTGAACCTCCGAATCCGCCTTTATATGTTCAGGAAGCTTGTCCCACACGTCGTGGACGTGATCGCCACACATTTGCAACAGAACAGCCTTCGGTACAAATTGTAGCTGCTCGGCGCTGCAATCGCGAATATCGGAAGGTCTTGATAACAGGACGAACATTTTTCCGCTACTGAGCGATTCGCGGATTCGCGCACCTATAAATAGGCGTCCGATCCAGCCCTCCGGTCAGCAATGCGAAAAAAATGAGATTCGTGCGACAACCGCAGGCGATTCGCGTGACGAACTGCGACGACAGATCACGGTCGATGGGGGGCAACGCGGAGAAGCGCAGGCACGGTACGATGCTACCGACCACTATACGCGCCATCATTTGCGGCCCCTCGAATTGCGGTAAAACCAACGTTCTGATAAGCTTGTTGGAAAGTCCGCACGGTGTGCGTTTCGAGAACGTGTACGTGTACTCAAAGTCGCTCCAGCAACCGAAATATCGATATCTGGAGAATTTATTGACGTCGATCGATGAAATCGGCTACTTTACATTCTCAAACAACAGTGACGTCATTCCGCCGAGCGATGCGTGTTCAAACTCGATATTCGTCTTCGATGACGTGGCATGCGACAAGCAAGACGCCGTGAGAGAGTACTTTTCAATGGGTAGGCATTCGAACATCGATTGTTTTTATCTCTGTCAGACGTACACGAGAATACCTAAACATCTGATACGCGACAACGCGAACCTGCTGATCCTGTTCAAACAGGATGGAACCAATCTGAAACACGTGTACAACGATCACGTGAATACCGACATGTCGTACGATGAATTCAGCGCGCTGTGCAGCGAATGTTGGCAGCGCAAGTACGGATTCGTAGTGATAGACAAGGACAGCCCGCTCAACAATGGTCGATACAGAAAAGGCTTTAACATGTTCGCGATACCGCAAAAGCGGTCAGTCGTCGTCGGTACCTCGTCGAGGTAAAACGTCGGAGAGAGCGTCACTTTACGTATTTCCGCGATGGCTGCGATCGACAAGAGCATGGATATCCGCGAGCGCGAGAAGGTTGCGAAGAAGATTGCGAAAACGAGCGAGTCGATTCGCAAGAAACTTCGCGCTATGAAGACCGGTAAGATCGAGAAGGACATTGAGTTGGACACGCACTTTAAGCCTCTCATCGAGCCGTTGCAAAAGATCGCCGACAAATCGATCGCGGTGAAGAAAGAGGAGTCGGAGAGCGACGCTGAGATCGAAACGTTTTCCGAGGATGCGACGCCGAGAAAGAGAAAATGGTCGGATCACCCACCGGCACCGCGTAAATCTAGCCAATCGAAACGCTCGAAAGCTTTACTGGATGTGCCACCACCGATAACCTCTACACCGATAACCTCATCTCCACCGATATCATCTCCGCCATACGTAACGGCGAGAAAAGTGCAGCCTACAATAAAGTTCGAATTACCCGCAAACATGCCTGTTTTTGAACTCACGGACGACACGGAGCTCGCGACGTCTATTCGAAAGGAGTTGGAAACACCTGAGGGTCGAGAAGCGTTGCACGATACCTTGGGGCCATTGGGTCATGAGTACATCGGTGCTCTTATGAGCGCCAAACCAAGGAGCGATATAGATACCGTGTACGGTGTTTATCTCGGCAACGATGGAATGATGCTCGGGAATAAACGTTTCAAGGTGGACAGCGTGGATAACATACATATCGGTGACGTAAGTTACATCGGCACACCCGGTATTTACGAGTTGATCTTTAAAAACAAGCCTGATGAAAACATGTACACGGAGGAGGATATGCAAAAGTACATGAATATACTGTTCGAGACGAGCACTCATAGAGCCAATCACGATCCTCTCGGTCGAGTAAAGTCCAACAGGGGATACAAGTACACTAATATAATCAAGAAATTGATACCGCCCACATCTATGAAGAAACAATCCGGAAAAGGATTATTCGCGCCTCGCGCGATGACGCTGACCGACAATAAGATCGATTACGTGCACTGGGACGATCCCAACGAGTTGGTGGATCGTCTACGATTGCTCGACGCTTCGCGCCACGCTGGCAACAATGCCCACGACAACGAGATCCTGTCGATCATCGAGGAACTTCGCGAAGCTGGTCTTATTATAAATTGAGCCGCGCGGCAACGAGCCGCTCAATCAGCGGTGAAATGCCAATCAACAAATTTGGTATATTCGAGCAGAGCAGAGACGCGTCGAACGCCGTATCGTATCATCAGTGGAGCGGATTAATGAGACATTTTGTGCGCGATAAAGCTCTGTGTCGCACCGCTACGGACTTTGATGCAAAGTCGCGCAAGATTCGTCGCGTGGCGCAACCGGAGGCTGACGGTGACGCGGTTAATAAACTGTACGTGGAACAGAGCGTTAAGAGTGTGAGAGACGAAGCGGAATTCGAGAAGCATCGTAAAACGCGATTGGAGACTGAATTCGAAACGAATCTTAGACTTCTGAGAGATAGCGTTAAAATTTTGAGAGATCAGTTGGAGAAAATCGAAACGAATCTGATCGCGCTCAAACGAGATACGCAATCCATGTTGGACGCGAACCGAGAGGCGCTCGAGGCACATATCTATCGATCGATGAAACCTGAGTAACGATGGCAAGCGGCAAACGATCCGGGAAAGGTTACAAAAGGCTGTCGAATGACGATGACGACGAAGGGCAACGGGCGATTCAGGACCGGTCATCGAGCAGCAGCAGCAGCAGCAGCAGCTATCAACAGACCAATGAACGGGCCAGAAGCGGCTACGAATGGTTCAGAAACAGCTGTGAACGGTTAATGAGCAGAAATAGACGACGACAAACCAACGACGACGACGACGAAGAGCTGAAAGAACTGAAGAAACCGCTATTGAGCGATGATGAACGGAAATAAATGGTTGATTGAATGTCATTGGTTAAAGACAGAAAAAAAAGTTTGAGATATAATTTCTCCCTCTTTGCACGTATTATTACGCACCGTTAAAAAAAAACATGACATCGTCGAAATCCGATGGACGTAAAAATATCGAGAAGCGACGACTCGTCGAGGAACTGCACGCACCGGCGAGAAGAAATTTTCCCCGAAGACGCGTCATCGTGCGTGGGTACGATGACCTGTGGCAGGCTGACATCGTCGAGATGCGTCCGTACTCGCGTTTCAATAGAGGCTACCACTACATACTTACCGTCATCGATGTGCTGAGCAAGTATGCATGGGCCGTGCCACTCAAGAGTAAAGGCGGAAGCGAGACAGCCGACGTTATCGCTAAGATAATTCGAGACAGCAAGAGGTGTCCGAAAAACTTGCAAACCGATATGGGGAAGGAATTTTACAACGCTGACGTGCAGCGTCTCATGAGAAAACACGGCATCAATCATTATTCTACATATTCGGTGATGAAAGCATCGGTCGTCGAGCGATTCAATCGCACGTTGAAGAACGACATGTGGAAGATGTTTACGCTCAATGGGACTTACAAGTGGGTCGACGCGTTATCGCGACTCGTGTCGGATTACAACGCGCGCAAGCATCGAACGATCGGCGTGCGGCCCGTCGACGTTACTCCCGCGATCGCCGAAAGACTCTTGAACACGGTGTACAGCGAGATAAAGATCGCGGGTCCGGCAAAGTTCAAAGTAGGCGACCCGGTACGCGTCAGCAAGTACAAGACAATTTTCGAGAAAGGTTACACGCCGAATTGGACGACCGAGGTCTTTAAAATTGTTAAAGTGCAGCGTACTAATCCCGTTACCTATCTACTCGAAGACTATCGAGGAAAATCTGTCACCGGAGGATTCTACGAGCACGAGCTGCATCGCGCGGCCTATCCAGACGTGTATCTCGTGGAGAAAGTACTTCGCAGGAGAGGTGACGAGGTTTATGTGAAATGGCTGGGATTCGACGGATCGCACAATTCATGGATACACAAGGACAACGTGATTTAATATATAAAGACATTTATTTTTTACTGTATAAAAAATATGTATTACATACAAGTGTAAAATATAAGTATAAAATATGTATAAAACGAAATATGAAATATGATATGATATTATATGATATGATATATAAGTATAAAATACATTTAAGAAAAATATGTAGAAAATAAAATATGAAATACATAAGTATATAATATGAAATATTAAATCATTTTTTATTATCCCATCTAATATAATATCTTTATTAGCATCATGTTCAATATAAAACATTATATTTCATACATTGCATACATACATACATACATACATACATACATACATTACGTTATACGTTATATTACATACATTATACGTTCCGTTATACGTTATACGTTACGTTATATTACATACATTATACGTTCCGTTATACGTTATACTTTACGTTCTACGTTATACATTACGTTATATTACATACATTACGTTATACATTACGTTATACATTACGTTATACGTTATACGTTATATTACATACATTACATTATACATTACGTTATACATTACGTTATACATTACGTTATACATTATATACGGTATATACATTATGTTACAAGGGTATTCGATAATGTCCCCACGGTAACGTATCGGTCGAATCCGGTAACATGTACCGCTTGTCGTCGTACGGACTCAGAGCGATTTTCGTCTCGGACACTGTACGCACTTGGTGCAGTTTCGATCTTATACACGACTGGCGACGAGTCATTTCAATCTCGTCGTTCAGACACCGCGTGTAGTCATCGAACGTTATAGTACGCGCTACGACGTTACTCTTGACACCTTTTGCTTTCTTAGTGTCTTTTTTACCATTGACTCGCAAAGCGTACATTTTCGCCCTGAGTCCAACGAATTCGGTCATGATCGCGCCATTATTTTCATCTTTCATCAAGCCCGGCACTTTCTTGTTCTCAAGCGGTATACCGTACGCGTTGTCGACCGGATAATCGCTCGTATCAAACCTAGCGATATCACGTTTCACGTTCTCGTACACATCCTCGCACTCTATACGGTAGATCAAACTGTCAGTGTCGGTGTACATAATTTTACATCTGTCGCTATACAGAGGAGACATGTACTCGTGATGAAATTCATACAAACATATCTTTGATATGTCGAGGATACACATGCCTACGTAGATCGGTTTGTTAAATTTCACCTCGAGTTTGCGCATTTCTATTGCAACCAAATTTTCCGAAAATATACTTCTACTATGAAAATTTGGTTTAGCGATCATTGCCTCCGCGCCGTATCTACCCTCCCAATGAGTCAATAATTTTACATCTACATGATTACGCACATTCTCCATCGTTTTCCCGAAAACCGCGTTATTCATCAGTTTATATAAATTCTTTTCGAAATCGTTTGTCGCGCGCGTTCTAAATCGTGTGTTTAATTCGATGTAATCGCGAAGCCATGGAGATTGAGCGAATTGCAATACGCGATGTATTTTTGTAACTCGAAGGCCATGGCGCGTGCATTGCTGAAGGTTGCGATAGTGTATGACGTAGCGCTTCTTATCGCACACAGTTGCAAGGAGCTTGACCTGCCGCGCGCCTGGTGGCTTATCGCGCGTCGGACAGAACGGTAGGTCAGCGTGCGCGTCGTGTTTATTTTGTGGGTACTCCAGATCGACCTCGAGAATATAACCTGTGGGCGAATTCGTATCGATCGCGCTAAAATCAAAATTCGAAACGTCTTCGATCCATCGAAAATCGGCGTACGGTAGTGGTTGGCACATTGCCCAACCGTACAAGTTGTTTACGTCGAAATACATTAGGTACGACGATGGTTTCGATGGATCGTACGACTGCATGTACTTGTTATTGGCTCGCGCGTATCTGCCTGAACATTGACTCAGACCGCCGCGAATACCGCGTTCGATAAACATTACCATATCTATATCGGTTAGCAGTTCGAAATTTACACGAGTATGTTTCAACATGGCGTCCCATGTGAAACCTGGCAATGTGTAGTAATAAGCGGGGTCTAGTCCGTAACTTTTGATGCAACTGTCACGAAAATTTTCGAAAACGTCGGCCAATAACAAGACATCTGTTTTTAAATACAGATCGCTGTATTCTCCCAAGGTTCGAACGGAGAACCGCTGCCAAACGTTCACGGCGTGCGCGTAATCGCTCTCGGATACAGTGTCACCGATCAATGAACTGTAAAATGATTCGCGCGGTGGTAAACGCGTGTCCTGCAGCTTGTCCACGCAATCCACGTATTCGTAAGGAAAGACACCTTTTCGCGTCAGTAGTTCTAAATCGTGGACTGATAATTCGGAAAATTTGGAACGTACAATTTTTAATTTGTCCTTATCGAGGAAGGATGCCAATTTCTCGAGACTAGTGGTAAGAAATTTTAACGAATCGATGAAACGTAACTTTATATTGTTTCGCGAATCTGATTTATCGGCAGTGTCTTTAACGTTTTTCGTGAACGAGATATATTTTTCTTTAGTTAACGGTAGTACTTCGATCGAACCTTCGAACGCGGCAGCTATTTCCTTTATGATAAAATGTGCGTCATAGCCGGATAAATTGTGAAACACTACGGGAATGACATATGAGTATTTATAGTTGAGATTGCAGTTTGAATGCGCGGGACCTCTGTAACGGCCGGTCAGATGGCAATGATCGCGTACTCGCTCCTCATCGTCGTTTAGTGTGAACGGTTTTTCACAAATGTGGCAGTGCGTCGCGCTGTGAAACGCATGCCACTGTTCTTTCGAGAGCGTTTCCATGGGGACATTGGCGGATAAAATACCCTTTACGCGATGCGCTATTTCTTCGAGTTCGTTGGCGAACCACGCGACGCAATCCTTATCGCGGCGAAACCGATACGTACATAACGAGTCGTCGTACGAGCACTGCACGTAGTATCCTATGCTAAATACCTCGTGGCGTTGATATGCGTACGTCGACGTTCTCTCATCCGCGTCCATCTTTTCCAGGGTGCATTCGAGATCGGCGTACACGACGAACGGAAGCCGCTCCTTCCTGTTGTAGTTGCGAAAGCTCAGCCATTTGTCGTCCTCGCTCGGTAGTCGGATGGCGCAGTCGTTCATCTCACTGCAGTCTACCGTGTGCGATTGCAACTTGTCGCTCGAACTAAAATAATGTAGACATCTGCAAAAAAAATTTGCAATTTTTACATATATCTTTTATATAAAAAATATAATATATCGTATATTATGATTTTTCTGTTTAATGTATTACTCACCGATCGCAAAAGTATTTCATGCCATTGTGTTTGTTCACTTGCGAGCTCACGAGGCGGGACAGGTTCTTTATCCACGCGAAATGTCCCACGTTGTAGTCTCGCGAGTCTTGCACGTACAGCAGATTGACGTGCTTTTCTCTCTTCCGGTCGGTGAACCGTATCGGTAGAACGGTTAATGTTTTATGTCCCTCGATGGTGTAGACATTTATCGATACGTCATTGAGTCGTTCAAATGTACTAATTCCTTTCAGAGACATAGGAAACTCAATGTCTTGTACATTTAACACGGTTGTATAATGCGGGTACAAGGATACCCGTTCTGTATGTCGCTCGACTGGATACAGCGCGGCGACCACCGACCACGCGAAACACGCATTGTCCATGGACCGGACGTTAATCACCGCTTTCTTCCTCAATATCTCTTGCGGTAATTCCAGGTGACACCCCGCGCGCATAGGATCATATCTGTTGATATTAATTGTAAGATCAAGGATACGCGATAGGGCCCACCCGCTATCTCGCTCCTGGAACTCTTCGAGTTTCGCCAGTGTGGGTTCGATTACGTGTCGCTCGTACCACTCACGCATATCGGATGTACGAAAGAGAGCATAGTTATTCGTGTTCATACTCTTATTGTCACGTTTATCACCCGTCACAAACTCACCGTTGAACACGGTGTTCACTTTCACGCTGTTGTGTATTCGTATAGCGTCTTGCACTTTCTCGAGCACTATACTAGCAGCGTCCACCATAAATTGTCGCGGTTCGATATAGTCTGTGTTAATCACCGCACCGGTCAGTATACGGCTTTCGAACGCGGCATCGATCTCTCGCCAAACGAGTCTTTCCGCGTTATTACCGCCGCCACTACTGGTGCCCGCGACCACCAAATCACCACCGCTGTGTATAAAACGTCTGTCTAATTGAATTCTCGCACCCTCGAGTAGTCTGACATTCGACACCAATAAATGTCTATCTCCAGGCCAGAGCCGCGGACGCTTGGCGCGACAGTGCTCTTCGAGCTGTTCAACGGTTTCCTCGCATCGCTGTGCCCACGTGAAATACTCGCCCAAGGTAGCGACTTGGCGCGACTGCTCCAACAGTTCGCGCGCAATTTTATTGAGATGTTCCATGTTTTTTTGTGTTTTATAGTAATGTTTTTTAAATCACGTCACACACTTCTACGGAGCACTTGCACGTGACTCGACCACACCATAAACATGTTCGTTCGCACTCCTGAACGTGATAGTGCATACACAAAAAATCATGAGGAAAGAATGGGATGACATATTCATGCCACTCTTGCCAAAGTAACCAAGCGTCATAATTATCAAATATCGATTTCATAAGTATTTTCTGTGTACGTTTAGAATCGTTGCATTGGTAGAAATTTATCGAAGGACGCAAGTTGTCCATCACCAACACTTCGGCACACCTCCCACTACCTGCAGGAATTGTAATGTATAGAGCATCACCATTAAACTCAATATCGTCAGAAATTTCTTGCGCCCAGAAATATAAGTTTACTTTTCTATAATTTGGTGGGGGAGTATATCTTCCTTCAACCTCTCTCTTCCACTTTCTCATCCACTCACACGACATTCGTTCAAACACTTTACGTTTCAAAATATATGGCCAGTACCATGGAGGCTCAGGATTATCGTTAACAATTTCTTGTCTGACTACGCGTCCACTGAGTTCGCGATTGCGAAGAATCTGCACCGGTGATAATTGTTGCACGGGTGTGCAAACGGGTGTTTCTCCTCGCAGATCAGTTTTTTCTTCCTCTCTCTTGCACTCATGCCATATTCGTTTATACACTTTCCGTCTCACGTGGTAAGGCCAGTCATATGGAGGCTCGGTTTGAATATTAACTCCTTGTCTGACTACGCGTTCACTAGTTCCGCGTATACCGAGTTCGCGATCGCGAAGAAACTGCACCAGTGATACTCGTGGCACGGTCGTTTCTTCTTCCAGATATTCTTTGCCCTCTAAAGTATCGACGATATCTTGTTCATAATAATGATCTTTAAAAACTGATTCGGTAGAGCATTTATAATACTTGAAAAAGTCATCCCATCCAGGACTTATGTCCACCATGTTGCTCGCGTAAAGGCGCGCACTTTATGTCGTCTCACACTTCTACGGAGCACTTGCACGCGACTCGACCGCACCGTACACTCGATTGTTCATACTCTTGAACTTCCAAATCATATACTGTGGCTCTGACGCGCTTCACTCATCGTTATATATATATTTCATCTATCATTCTTTTCTCTCCTTCCAACTGGAGCATCACGTATCGTTTCTTCTTCTTCTATCTACTGCATAGTGTCATCATCTGATCTATTGTTCTTCATATGCGTTACAGAAAGGTAATATCCCTTGGACGTTGCGTTCTGCTTACGCGCTATTTTGTCCACAACGTCTAGCAGCCTGATCTCGGCGCTCGCTTTGTCATACGCGCCGCTATAACCGAATGGATCCACTGCATAGCGTCATCAGATCTATTGTTCTTCATATGCGTTACAGAAAGGTAATATCCCTTGGACGTTGCGTTCTGCTTACGCGCTATTTTGTCCACAACGTCTAGCAGCCTGATCTCGGCGCTCGCTTTGTAACGCGCGACGCCGTAACCGAATGGCGTCGCGAAATATACCCCGATAAACAATAAAGAGGACACCAGAGGACATCGCGACGTTATAACCGAGCAACGTCGCGAAACTTGTCCTGACACGCAACCCTGATGAACAATTCTTCCTAGAAAAAAAGTGATAAAGAGGACACCAAAGGACATCGCGCCGTTATAACCGAGTGACGCCGCGAAACATGCCCCGGCACGTTTACCGAAAACCCTCCGATAAACAGGTCTTCGGAGAAATAATGATGATCATGACCGCGACACCGCGACGGTTAAATCATTCTCATCGAGACAAACATTTTTTTTATCACCGATATTTAATCGTGAATATTGTTGACATATTTAATCCACCTGAACAATGCATTCGCTTCGCATTAAGCGACGTCATAATCGAATGATGCAGTGAAACATGTCCTAACACGTTCGCTCAAAACCTTGATAAACACCTTTTCTCAGAATACGTTCTAGAAGCATTAATCCCCCCACCACGTCATAATTTTTAAAAAAAGGGTGTAGGGTGTTGCCGCGTATACGCTCCGTTAATTTTATGCGAACGGTCAGTCTTGTACAAACGGTCGACTTGTTATAACCGAGAGTGAAAAATATACTCCGCTGCGGGAAGCAACAGTGGTGCAAGCATGAATTATTACGTGCCGATTCCCGAAGCTGCAACTCCATCGAGTGAGAACAAGTGAGTTTCGTTTTATTTATAGAGTCTCCTATTTTATAATTTTTCCAATTTTATTATTATTTTAAAATTCATCGTTATTTTTTTCTACAGCACTTCGTTGGAGCGTCGTGCGGTGCGTATACTCAACAGACGATACGCATTGACATCTACAGCTTACAAGTATTTGGATATTGGGATCAGCGTGAGACCTCCACATGGTTCTTTTGTGGAATTGGTCCTTGGCGACAACCGAGGATTTCAAATCGCGATGCATCATGGAACGTGGACGGTGCTCATCGATAGACGCATGGATGTCGAGCGACTCGTGCAGTCAACCGTCGGTCAGTCGCTGACTATTCAAGATCTAATACTCGAAGTTGTACAAATGCGTGATGATAAACTTGTAAAATTGTCGTCGCGCAATACTTTTTTGTACATGAAACCTGCAACTATTCTCTTTTTACTCACGCTCGAACACTGCGTCGAGCATGTCTTCCGCGAGCTATATCAGCTTGCGAGAGAGGTAGATAAGAGGTTCATCGATTTTGCAAGTATTCTACAAAGAAATCGTATTACTGAAAAATGTGACGCCTTTAGTATCTTGCGCAGCTATTACGACCAAACGTCAATTGTAGATTGCGAACTCATAGCGTATGCTATGGATGATATTATGTATGATGCATCGAGAAAGAGATCTTTTGATGTAGTAGATTAACATGAGAATAAATGTATAACATATCTAAAATAATTTTTTACTTATTTAATTTTCCTTCCACATCTCCTCCTCATCTGTTCCTTATTAGAATATTAAAATTTAAATACCGAGCGTATGATGCGCGAACGAAAGAAAGCGAATGGGATGGGTAGAGAGAACGCGAAGAGATGCGATATCGTAACTCTCAGATTACAATAACTGACCTACTGACCGACTTACCACTGCTTAGTCACACATAGTGACCCCCTATACAGAGTCTTGACATAAGCGATTACGATTGCAGCTCGAGCGTCGTCCCGTCGGGCGCGGACACGGGCGTCCCCCAAATTAAGGTAAAATAACGTTTTTTTTTTTAAACGCGGATTTTTCCGCAAACGGGAGCGCGAACGCGAACGCGGGCGGGCGGGCGGCGGCGGCGGCGCGGGCGGCGCGGGCGGCGCGGGCGGCGCGGGCGGCGCGGGCGGCGCGGGCGGCGCGGATGGGCCCTAACGCGGCACCCCCTCCCCCGCGCGGACCCTACGCGACCATAACGCGGCACCCCTCCCCCGCGCGGACCCTACGCGACCATAACGCGGCACCCCTCCCCCGCGTGACGTCAACACCCCTCGCCCTCCTTTGTAATACGAGACGCCGCTTGTAAATATCCACCCCCCCCCCCCCCTCGCGTAATGTCATCCTCCTCGACCCTCGGTTACCCCCCCGCCCTTCACCCCCCCCTCCCTCACGTGACGTCAACACCCCTCACCCTCCTTTGTAATACGAGACGCCGCTTGTAAATATCCACCCCCCCCTCACCCCCCCTCGCGTAATGTCATCCTCCGACCCTCGGTTACCCCCCCCCCCCTCACGTGACGTCATCCCCCTCGCCCTCCTTTGTAATATAAGACGCCGCTTGTAAATATCCACCCCCCCTCACCCCCCCTCGCGTAATGTCATCCTCCTCGACCCTCGGTTACCCCCCCCCCCTCACGTGACGTCATCCCCCTCGCCCTCGGTTACCCCCCCCCCCCCGCCCCTCACCCCCCCTCATTGCCCCATGGATCGGAACTCTCTTAGCTATACTACTATCATACATCGGTCGCGGATATCACGCGAGAGGGGACCGTCAGAAGTGAAATTCGCGCAAACGGCAACGAGGACGAGGACGATTACGAGGACGAAGACGAGACTGTAAAATACCCGATGGTGCTCCGTGCTAATTACAACACGATGAAGAGCGAGATCAATTGCGCTTTCAGAGTAAACTTTAGCAAACCCAACAACATTGGATCGTTGCTGGGATTCTCGCCAGAGCGTATATTGCCACCGGGAAAATGGCACCAATCCGATCAACCGATTAATATCATTAACATAAACATAATGCGCATGGAGTGTAACGTGACCGCGGGTGCGTGCAGCAACGGTAAACGTGTTCATACGATACATGAATTTTTTCCGAACGTGCCACCAGGATATAAGATATCGGAAACGCCGGCGCAGATCATTTATCTGCCGATCATCGCGCGGAGCATTACGGAGCTAACGATACGCGTCGTGGATCAAGACGGACAATTGCTTGATTTTCGAGGAGAGGAGATCACCGTGAGATTACACGTACGACGGCAGCAGCGATAACGCGCGTGTGAGTGTGCGCGACATATGAGATGCTCGTACTAAACGACTCAGAGCACGCAAGAGATAAGACTATCTACACTACGGTAGTGACCAACGATATCATTCAATCATCACCATCGCCATCATTATCGTTGTCAGGTTGCGCTAAAAACACAAAGAAGAAGTTAAGAGTATCGAACGTTGAATTTTTGCAAATTTTGGGATTCGCGGTGCGAAATATCTGAGAAAACATGATCGATATCCTTAAGGTCGGAGGCGAGCCGGTCTTTGACGATCGCATCGTCAAGATCGAGACTCACACGTACAACCCGTACGCCAACACAACGTTTGAGCATAGCGACGAGATACGAATACCCATACAACAGCAGGATCTGTATACGTTGCCGTGTGAAAGTTTTCTCTACGTTGAAGGAATATTGAGGATAAAGAAAAGGAACGACGAGTCGCAGGCAACGTTTGTAAATAATTGTGTGGCGTTCATGTTTGATGAAATTCGATATGAACTCAACGACGTGGAGATTGATCGCAGCAGAAACGTTGGAATAACCAGTATTATCAAGAACTATGTATCGCTAACGTACGACAATGCTTCGATCATGCGGAACGCTGGATGGGACATTGCATCAAACATACCGGAAGGATATTTCAACTTTTGCGTACCGCTCAAGATGTTGCTGGGCTTTTGCGAAGATTACAAACGCGTGGTTGTTAAGGGCGGGGTATAGTATTTAATTTTTTTTTCCATTTTTTTTAATTTTTTAAATGAATGCATAATATCTCAAGAATATTGTGTTAAAATTTCAAGTCGATCGGAGTAAAATTGACGAAGTTATGATTATTTGAGCGTCTATTGCTCCATGCCGGGTTTTATACCTGGGCGGCAGCTGCGCGGCGCGCTATTGTATTTTTCGACCCCGAATAAATTAGTAGAGCAGAGGAGCAAGCGGCGCACGACAGTAAAGAAGAAAGAGTTTTGCTCGATCATCTTGATGGAAGCCTTTTGCTCTACGGACCTGGCATCGACGACTTTGAGTGAGTATAAGAAAATTATTGAGTTTTATTTTGAATTTCTAAAAATTCAAAGATAATTGAAAAATCTGAAAAAATTCATACGTATTCAGAAAAATAAACGAATCACGAAAAAAAATTGGGTTGCGGGGAAATTTGTTGACTAATTTTTTTTTTTCATCATTTTGTTAATAACATTTTAAAATTATTATTATGCAAAATTAATCTTTTGAGTACCTTTAATATGCATGAATTTTCTCAGATTTTTATGCAATCGAGAAGTGTTCTCAAACTTATGTGCAATGAGCGCTAAGCGACCAAACTCTTCTGCGTTTTTCAAACCGTTTTTCTGAGACTTGTCATATTTGAAGTCCGTGTGCACGATAACTCAAAATCTACTGGACCAATCGCTTTGAAATTTTGCACAGTACTTCTTCACATAATTCACCAGGTATTGTCGAGAGCTTTTTGTTTTTTTTAATAATTACTAATTTTTCAACAACAAATTAGCCGATTTTTTAAAGCGAAAATCGGGTTTTTGGCTCCCAAGTGCTACGAAAAATCGAAAAATCGAAAAAAAAATTCTTCCGTCATTACCTCGAGAAACATCTCCTTTAACAAATGCATTTTGATTTTTTTGTTTCAGATGATTCTGTTGCGAGTTATGGTGCACACCGCAAACCAACTTTTTTTCGAGGCGCCTCCGGGGTTTAATTTTCACTCGCTCAATTTTGAATATTTTGCAATGAAAATTTAGGAGAATGTTGTTCAAATGTTACTTTATTATATGTAAATTTTTCAATAAACGAACACTATCCGTTACGCCAAAAAAAATCTTAAAAACATGCCTTTTTTTCGCCGAATTAACTATACCCCGCCCTTAACGCTCGTCACGAATTAATTTTGATACGAGCGCGTAGCGACAATAATACCATTGTGGGAAATCCGACGACGGAGCCAAAAGTCGAATTGTTTAAAGTACAGTGGCGAATGCCTCATGTTACGGTAACGAGGTCAACAAGCTATCGATGCTGCGCGCCTTGGAAAACGGGCGTTACCTGAGTATAAGTTTCCGTTCTTGGGATCTGTACGAGTATCCCCTGCTGCAGAGCACAACGAAGCATTCATGGGCCGTCAAAACTGCGACTCAGTTAGAAAAACCGCGATATGTCATCTTTGCTCTCCAAACTGGCCGAAAGAATGTTATGTCTCGAGATGCTAGTCGATTCGACCACTGTAACTTGACCAACGTGAAACTTTATTTAAACTCTGAATTTTATCCATACGACGATATGAATCTAGACATTGACAAAAAACGATACGCCATCCTTTTTGATATGTATGCACGTTTCCGTAAAGCTTATTACGGAATCGATTGTTACGAAACGTTGTGCACCGTGATCACATTCCTGACGCATGGACCTTTTGTGGTCATTGATTGCTCGCGACAGAACGAGTCCGTCAAGAGCGCCACCGTGGATGTGCGAATAGAATTTGACTGCAAAGAGAATGTACCCGCGAATACTACCGCCTATTGTCTCATTTTGCATGATCGCATAATCGAATACAGCCCGTTGTCGAACGTAGTGCGCAAGATCACGTAAATAGCATTATCTGCAAATATTCCGATATAAGAGAGGAAGATGCATCGCGATAAGGTACAGTACAGATCGCTTTTTCGTTGCATCATGATCGTGCCAGCGTTTGTCGATCTGCAAGGATTCACCGTCGGGATGAAATTTGTCGTGAAGGAGGTGGCGGTGTTGCGAAAGGGGGTCGTTCCGGCGCATTACATTTTTACACACCCCATGCCGTGGAGTCTCCTCACAAAATCCGACAAGTCGTGTGCTTCCTGGTTGATTAGAAATCACCATGGATTACAATGGGAAGACGGAAACGTACCGTACAGCATGGCTGAACGCACAATTACATCGGCCGTGCTTGGTACAGAAGAGGATGACGATGACGACGACGACGACGACGAGACGCCACCGACTCTGGTGTACGTCAAGGGATGTCAGAAACTAGAATGGCTGGTGGATCTGCTTGAAAATTATGCGAGCAAAAACCTAATCGTCGAGACTGGATGCGGATTATAAAGATATCGAGTCTTTAAATAATCTAGATAATACTAATACTATGCGATGTGGAAACCATGTTAAGAATTGCGCATTACAAAATGTATTAAAATTATTTAACTGGTGGTCACGCCAGAAGGAGTTGAAATTTTTTTAAAAAATAAATAAATAAATTATATAAACTTTACAATGTTTTATTTCCATTTTCCTTTCCCCATTGTTAGTGGTTAACAAATGTTTGAAAGATGCGTTGGCTTTCTTTGCGTTTCTTTTAACGTTAACTTTTTTCCATTTCTTATATAGAATTTTTTAATAACTTCTACGTAAGCAGCGCTGACATTGGTGCTTGAAATGCTGAAGGAAGGGGAATAATCCCTTCCCTACCCTTATATAATTTTGTTACATCGAAGAATCATACGCGATCCTTACATGTTCAGTCTTGCATCAGTCACCCGTGTGGAAGCAGTTTGAATCTTGTAACCAACAGCGATGTACTCCTCTGTGGGAAGCAGCACAAGTATGAATTATTACGTGCCGATTCCTTGTGAAACTCTATCGAACCAGAGTAATACGTAAGTATTACTTTGCATATATTTTTCCAAAACTTATTTTTCCATAAATCATTTATCTATTTTATTCTTTTTCTACAGTTTTCTCGATAAATCGAAACCTCGTTATACGCCACGTATCTTGAGCAGACGATTCGCATTGACACCAACTGCTTATAAGTATTTGGAAATTGGGATCAGCGTGAGACCTCCACACAGTTCTTTTGTGGAATTGATCCTTGGCGACAACCGAGGAAACCGAATCGCGATGCCCTATGGAACATGGACAACGATCATGGAAAGACGCACGGACATCGAAAAACTTATAGAGTCAACCACATTTTCATCGCTGTCTATACAAGAACTAAAAATGGAACTCGTTAAAATGCGCAGTGAAAATAATGTGAAACTTACGTTACGCGACACATGCTTGTACATGAAGCCGTCAACCGTACTGTTTCTATTTGAGCTCGAACAGTGTCTCGATAATGTATACGTCGGGCTAGCACCGCAAGCGAGAGAGGTAGATGATAAATGTAGAGAATGTGCAAAGATTTTAATAAAATATCATATTTCCGAAAAATATGACGCCGCTAAAATCTTGCGCAGCGTTTGTGATAAAAATTCAATTTTAGAATGTGAACTAATAGCGTATGCTATAGATAAAATTTTGTATAATGCCTTGTGGGAGAGACCTATTGATGTATGTGAGTGATATAATCCCTTGTTTAAATGGGGATATAATGTAATAGGTTAATAAATAAATAAATGTACAATAACACGGTAAACAATTTTAAATTATTTTCTCCTTCCACCTTCTTCTCCTCTATTCCTTGTTTAAATTATACGTTGCGATAATGTCTCTTTCTTAAACTATAAATTTAAGGAACTAATAAAATGGTTAAATTATTTAAAATATTAAAATATTAAAATACCGAGTAGGAGGAAAGATAGTTCGAGAACGCGAAAGGAAATGAGTCGAGCGAGAGAAAGAAACGTAGTACGTGACGTTACAACTCCAAAATGGCGTCGTGAAACATGTTCGAACACGAAGCCCTCGACAAAGGGATCTCCACAGAAAGAAGAAAAGAAAAAAGACAAATTGACGTCACGATAATTTATTGTCGATGTCATAAATTATAGCCGATCACCCTTAGGTTATTTTAAATATTACACTATGTCCCGACAAGCGCGCCTGAATTCCCCCTCCCCCTCCCTCTCAAACGCGGACCTATCAACGCAATTGCACGATCCCTCTCCGGTATCTTCCCCCACGGGCCCCACACCCCCCACCACCACCGGGCATAGAAAACACCTCATAGGGCACGCTTGCAACTAACATCGCGGTCGATATGTATAATCGATAAACAACTTATTAAATCTTGTTCGGTATGTTATTTACGTACAGTTAGCAGTCGCATGTACCATCGGACTAATTCGGATGGTAAAAAAAAACCACGTGACTAGTTTAGATGGTAAAAGAGATCGCGTGACCTCGATTGATATTATCGACCGTGATCTTGGTCGCGAACGCCATCTATGAGTCCCTCTAGGTACTACGTGGAACCCCCCTGCCCCGCTTACCCCTCGCCCACAGAAAATTTAGAACTCTCATAGACTACCTACTTTTACCCGCGCGAGAAACTCGCTTTTTTTCAAGTAATTCCATTTTACGCTTTTAATTTAATTTAATTTAATTTAATTTAATTTAATCTTTAGTTTTACACACACACGTAAAATTCTTTCTGCCGCCTTTCCGGCGACTTCTTTGAGAAACTGTTTCTTTCATAAATACAACGTGAAATTCTTAGCAACCAAAATTCTCTAAAATACGTTGCTTTAAAAAAAAAAATGTATAGTGTTAAAGAATTAAAGCTCGAAAGTGTAAATAATTTTACACAGTTTTGTTACTTTTTTAACTAATATATCTAAAATTGAGTTTACTTTAATAGATGTTAATTTGGAATTTAATTAGGTACACCGAGAGCGTTAATAATACTTAAAAGTTATATTTTGCCATATACATATGTATAATTAAAATTGCCGATAGCTTTTAATTAAATCGTTGCTAAGGAAAGAGTGTGCGATTGGGAAAAATTGTGGCAGACTAACTAAAATGCCCAAATATTCAAGTTAAGTAAACGCGAGTCAAAAGCTTTCTTTCTCATTAAATATACGAGTTTTAAATTAAAAAGATTTTTCTTGAATATAATACTTTTTGCCGTAAGTTTGACAAGTATTTTACCCCTATTTCATTTTACGAATAGTGCTTCCATTAAATTTTGCATTCTTTTTTTATCGAGATGTTTTCTTTCTTTGTAACAATCTTTTAATATTACAGATATTGAAAATTCCTGGGAATAAGATAGTATAACAATACGAAATTGATTATGGAAAAGCTTTTAACAGTCGGATTACCCACCAATTAATTTGTTAATTGATGCAATATATAGGTACCTAAATAAGGTATATTGAAATGAAATTAATTGTATAAAGAAATAACACAAGTTTAATCTTTCTTATTTTTATACAAAATATATAAATTAAGAACAACGATTTTTTACTATCTAACTTATATTTCGTATTTTTACACATATCGTCTCTTACCATCAAAACTTTTCCTTTTCAAAGAAATATCAGTTTCACATTAAATTATTTTTACATTTAAGACACCTAGAACAAAATTTATTCAATTAATAAACACACGCACAATATTGTTTTTTATGTAAAGGTCTTCTTGAAACTTCCTCTTAAAACGAATAAGTAACACATTAACTTCGCCAGTGATTAAACCAAATTGAGAATATTAATCGACGATTACTGGCAATCACGATATACGCGTTTTTAAGATTTGAAATTTATTATAAACTAATAAATTTTTCAAATCATTTTCAAGTACACGAATTTCCAACCTACTACACGAAATACACGAAAAGGATTTGAAAAATTTATTAGTTTATAATAAATTTCAAATCTTAAAAACGCGTATATCGTGATTCCTCTTAAAAATTCGTTTTTACAGAAGTGCCCTATCATTCTCGATTTGGTTATAACTGTTAGAAGTTTGGCGAAGTGTATACCTTCTCAAATTTTAAAGTAGCTTCTAACTTTTCTTCATTGAACGGAGGAAAACCTCCGGTGACGGAGAGTTTGGCAAGTTTCCCCAAGTTTGAGTCGCCTCCGGCATTGGTTTTACAGATACAGGCAGGCATCCCCGTGTGTGGGACAGTCTGGGAAGTGGGAAATCCATAATAACGGGGGGTGTAATAAGTTCAATACAAGCGGTTAAGCTTCTTAATAGTTATAAATAAATTTTTCTTCCTATTTAATGCAAATCTCGAAACGGTGGTCTCAGCCTTAAATCCGGCTCAATCTTCTTCCTTCACCGCAAGTGTCTAAAATTTCACGAAAATCCTTACATTAATCCCGAGAAACGTGAATTTAACATACGAATATATGAGACTTGTCCATTGTTATTCGATATATAGTAAACTTTTCGCTTATATTATACATAATTCTAACATTTACTATCTTCTAATTACTAAATTGTTACAAATACTTGACATTGTCTTCGAGTAAAAGCAGCTCAATTATAGCTAGTCTTCTAGTCTCGGATACACCAAGTGGATAGCGTGATATCCGCGTCGTTCGTCCGCGGCATAGGGTAAACCTTTTACTGTTTCACCCGCTAGGCCGGTGACATTGGCGGCTTCGTGACCCTTCTCACCGATAACAACGTCGAACTCTACAACCTCGCCATCTCCCAGGCTACGTACGGCCTTTCTCGGGTTGTTCTTGACGATGGCCGACTATAATTACATATAACATTGACATATAGCGAGATTATCTTAAAATATTGTGCTAATTAACGTATTATGTAAATATGAGACACTTACTTGATGGACGAACACACCTTTCTTGGTATTATTTCTGAAATAAACAGGACAAACAATTGTGTTAGAAAAGCAGTCAATATCTTTCAGTTCAAATCTTTACAGTAAGTTAACGATTAATATCTAAAATTTATACAAAAATCAGTGTATTTATAATTTAATAATTTTAAAGCAAACATTACAATAGAAACTATTAATTATTTCCATAATTAAGTAATTTTGTGATGGTAGACGATTGTTACGTTCAAAACAACTCTAAATATCCATTTCAAAACGATTACAATTCACATTTTTCTAAAAATCGCGCCAATTTTATATTTAATCATAAGGAAGCATGATCGCCTGCTCCATGAAATTTGACATAATTGCATTAATGCAAGATCCGCGTAATTCACAATCTGTAAAAGTTGCGCCATGTACACGATACACGCGTCGCGCGTAACGATATGTATTTACATCTGTTCTACGCATGGATTCGCGAGCGTACAGGCATAATCGGAATCCATGAAGCTGCGGAGCAAAGCACGGAGTAGAGAGGACATCGAACCCTGCACGATGCACACAGTCAGAAGAAAAATACAACTCGTACACAAACGCCAGCTGTCACAGCTATAAGACAGCGACTTTCCTTCCCCACGCGCATTTAACAAAAGGTAAATCAGGTACAAAAATTAAAATTAAGTTTTCAGAATCGAATCACACCGGCTTCGAGATTCATAATTTTATTTCATTACTTTTAGAGATGCAAAATTAACGCATTTTCATACACTGCAATCGTTAAAATATTTTATTTTCTCATTAATTTTTAACTTGTCAACTACTTGTCAACTTTAATATCAGTTATATACAAACAGAAATCTGTTGTAGCGAAATTTCAGTGTTTGCATCGGCACATGGATCGATACCGAATAATTAATGGTTACGATCCAAAGGGTATCGAGGCGGAACGTTGCTCTCTTATTGTGGTAATCAAATTCGCCGAATTTGGGGCGAATACGATGAATGAACAATGGACTCGGTATTCTCGGTAAAGATTATTACGATTCCAACGAAACATATGATTTTAAGAACAGATGACTACTACCCCGGTGACTACTAATTTATTAATAATTTATTACCATTTATTAATTTTGCAGATTTGTAGAGAAATTCGTCCCAGAAGTATCTCCGAATAATTATGAATAAGATTGAAACAGATTTTCGGTTCTATTCTCAATTATTAATTATAGCCACACACTGTAAAACAACTTCTTCTTATGTATTCCAAATTTAAAAATTATTATAATTATCAAAATAATCGCATATTCCTACTTTATAATATAATGTAATAACCAAATTAAATTTCTTAATCGACGAAACTGGCAATCACTTCTGACAATCGTCAGGATACTTTAGACCGAGATCCGGTCCTTCTATCTAAGCGCTTAAATTTAAGCAACTTAAATTAAAATGGAGAAATTCCCTCTCCCTTCCCTTGATTAAATCGATATCAATTTAATATTAAAATCACTGTAAAAACTTATTGCGAAAAATATTACCCCAGCCAGGGTTCGAACCTGGAATCTCCCGCATTCCGTTCGGGTGTCTTTACCAATTCGACTACCGGGGCATGTGGTAATATTTATCGCAATAGTACATCTAAATAATCATAAGATGGAACACCGATATTTACGTCGAAGGTGTATATTCAAACACGATGAGATACATTTACTTCGCCAGTGTATAAATAACCAAATTAAATTTCTTAATCGACGAAACTGGCAATCACTTCTGACAATCGTCTGGATACTTTAGACCGAGATCCGGTCCTTCTATCTAAGCGCTTAAATTTAAGCAACTTAAATTAAGATGGAGAAATTCCCTCTCCCTTCCCTTGATTAAATCGATATCAATTTAATATTAAAATCACTGTAAAAACTTATTGCGAAAAATATTACCCCAGCCAGGGTTCGAACCTGGAATCTCCCGCATTCCGTTCGGGTGTCTTTACCAATTCGACTACCGGGGCATGTGGTAATATTTATCGCAATAGTACATCTAAATAATCATAAGATGGAACACCGATATTTACGTCAAAGGTGTATATTCAAACACGTTGAAATACATTTACTTCGCCAGTGTATAAATAACCAAATTAAATTTCTTAATCGACGAAACTGGCAATCACTTCTGACAATCGTCAGGATACTTTAAACCGAGATCCGGTCCTTCTATTTAAGCGCTTAAATTTAAGCAACTTAAATTAAGATGGAGAAATTCCCTCTCCCTTCCCTTGATTAAATCGATATCAATTTAATATTAAAATCACTGTAAAAACTTATTGCGAAAAAATATTACCCGGTAAAAATAGGGTAATATTTTTCGCAATAAGTTTTTACAGTGATTTTAATATTAAATTGATATCGATTTAATCAAGGGAAGGGAGAGGGAATTTCTCCATCTTAATTTAAGTTGCTTAAATTTAAGCGCTTAGATAGAAGGACCGGATCTCGGTTTAAAGTATCCTGACGATTGTCAGAAGTGATTGCCAGTTTCGTCGATTAAGAAATTTAATTTGGTTATTTATACACTGGCGAAGTAAATGTATCTCATAATGTAATAAGTTTATAGCATCTTTACCGAAAAGTCACACTTGCAAATAAATCTGAATGAGCAACAGGGGACACACAATGTTGAAACGTTTGAAAACCCCTTCCAAAAATATATGTAAGATTACGGCCGCCGAACCGAGAGGTTAGCCGGAAAAGGCCAGGGATGTCAGGGAAGAGAGGGCAAAGAAGCAAGGGATCTGCGTGAGGGAGGTTATTAACGCACAATTAGAATGTACGGGAACACTTTATTCGAGACCACGACGATGGTACAACCGCGAGAGCTCACCGACGAAGTGTATTGCACAGCGGTCAGGTCGAATCTGCCCCGGCCTTGTTCGGGCCAAGAAGCCCGCGCAAAATCCTCACGCCACCCACCAATCAGGGCACATCTCGTTACCAGGCGCGGAGTGGCACAAGCCCGGAGCGCTGTCGCCCGCCGGCGACCAATCGCGGACGTAGTAGCCGATGCGCGCGCCGCTATGCAACCCGCGCGCAATACAAAAGAGGCTTACGTCCTTAGTCGACGTTTACAGTTCGGCCAATCCTGACATGGCATGCGTCCCGAATGCTTTGTCGGAACTTGATATATAATAAGATTGTAAATTAAAACAAATTATATAAAACGAAATGAGACAATACTTGTAGAGCGTATCTTTAAACGTTATAACACTAAAGCTTACAATCTAAGCGAATACATAGAAATAAAATTCTGAACTGAATCTTTAAAAATAAAACGGAAACAATTGTAAAATAAACTCTGATAATTATAATGAATAGATAGAAATTAACTATCAAACATAAACTCTTTGGGGAAATATCACAACTGAATGTCGAAATAAACAAAACTTATGATCTAAATTACATAAATCTTAAATCTAAATATGAGAAAAGAAATTTAAGGTATGTCTTCAATGGGTTTAACCCAAGGCTTTATCCTGTCTGGAGATAAAATAGAATTATAAGGTTTTTGCGTAATATTAAATCCTGGAATATCAGTGATAACATATCGGTTCTTATTAAGAACTTTGGATACCAAATAAGGACCTTTATATAATGGCTTAAGTTTCTTTTCTTCACCTGGTTTTAACGTTGTATCTCTAATGAGAACGTAATCACCTTCTTTATATTTGGACGGCTTTTTATGCCGTTCGTCATAGTATGTTTTGTTATAATTTTTAATATTTTTAGTGGCTAGTAAAGCTATATTACGACTAGCTTCACGATCTAAATCTAAATCTACATCAGTTTTTATTATATTTTTAAGAAAATTAATCAGTTCGATATCAGGGTGATTTCGCAGTTCATATCCGAGTAATATTTTAGAAGGAGTAGCCTTCAATGCTGTATGGTATGTATTATTAATCGTATACTGAATCGCACTTAAATGATGATCCCATTCTTGAATATCATCAACTACTTTACGCAAAGAAGATTTGAGAAACCTGTTCACACGCTCCACCATGCCATTTGCCCATGGGGCGGCTACTGCAATTAAACTATGCGTAATACCTCTCTGCTGCACAAAGAGACTAAATTCTCGAGACGTAAAAGCTGTGCCTCTGTCAGAAATAAGAGTGTGAGGGTTTCCAAATATGTCGAAAATGCTTGTTAATCATTTGATGGCTTCTTTGGTGCCTGTTGATTTTGTTGCGAAAAGCCATGTAAATTTTGAAAAAGCGTCTATTATTAATAGAATGTGTTTGTGTCCATCTTCAGTTGGATTGATAGGGCCAAAATGATCAATATGGATAATCTGAAAAGGATATTTGGGTGTGTCAGTAATTTGAAGTTCACCTTCGCGAGCATTCGATGATGAATTCGCTAATAAACAAGTTAAGCAATTTTCAATATATATTTGAACTTTCCTTCTGACAGAAGGAAACCAATAATTGGAAAGTATACCCTGAACTGTCTTATCAGTACCACAATGTGACATGTTATCATGGTATATGCGAATTATATTCATAATCATAGAGTCTGGAATAACGAATAGTGATTTCCCATTATATTTTCTGAATATAAGACCATCAATTAATTCAAATTTATTATTATCTTTCTCTTCGAGAGATTCTGCTATGATTTTCCACTTAGCATCTTGTAATTGACGAAATTGCAATTCTTTTTCAAGGGGATAAGCTTCCACTTGAGCAACAATACGACTAAGAGCGTCGACGTGCATCATGCGACGTCCTTCACGATGGATAGTTTTAAACTGATAACTTTGAAGTTGTAATGCCCATCTGGCTATGCGAGGATTTAAATGTGCTTTATTAAGAGCAAAAGTTAATGCATGACAGTCTGTGACAATTGTAAACTCTTTTCCGCACAAATAAGGATGAAATCTATTAACTGATCTTACTACAGCTAAAGTTTCCAATTCAAAGCTATGATAGCGAGATTCAGCATTATTCGTTGATTGACTATAATAAGCTATTGGGCACCATTGCCCTGATTCTTGTTTTTGAAATAAAATACCTGCAAGAGCTATGGAACTAGCATCCGTGTGTAATTCGGTAGGAAGTTTTGGGTTATATATTCTTAAAACTGGATAAGACGTAAGTCGTTCTTTTATTTCATAGAAAGCTTTTAAACAATCTTCATCAAAATTAAATTTAATATCTTTTCTTAAAAGTTTCTGTAATGGGTAAGCTAAAGTCGCATAGTCTTTTATAAATTTACGGAAATAATTCGCGAGACCTAAGAATTTTTGTAAATCATGTATCGTTTTAGGTGGAGGGTATTTTGTTTGAATAGCTTCTATGTGACCCGAACTTATTGTAATGCCATTCGGCGTAACATCATATCCTAAATATTCTATAAAAGTTTTTAGGAATTTACATTTCTTATAATTTAATACAAAACCGTAACTTTTTAATATTATTAAGATTTCTTTTTAAGAATTTTGAGATTTTCTTCAACTGTTTTTGTAGCAATCATAATGTCATCTATATAAATCAAAATTTTGTCTCTCAAAGGTTTTAGAACCTGAATTAATCTTTTTTGAAATTCTGCCGGGGCGTCACAAAATCCAAAAGGTAATTTAACATATTCGTATTGCCCGTCTGGCGTAGCGAAAGCGAAAAATTTAGTAAAGTCGGGATGAACATCTAATTGATGAAACCCATTGGTTGGAGCTTACATGTAAATATTGTACATACACTTTGTTAGTAGATAAATAGCGTGCGTTAGTTTATAAGTTGCGTTATACTGCAATGACAGTTTAAATAATTATTCGCGTTACCGTCGGTAACGGCTACCTCGCGTCAGTAGACTCGAGCAAAACGTTGGCGGGCCGCGACCGAATTGCCAATTTTCGTGCGACTCACCCGACTCGTGCTGCCCGCCCGCGGGTGGCCCCTCTAACCACTCTTGGAATTTGGTACTCGCGCGCGACTTGCTTCGCAGGAGCGCGAGCCGAGAAGGATCAGAGCACTCACTCACATTCCGACCTGCTTCGAGTACACACTTTTCAACCGGATAAAGTTTCGTGCCTGACTTTCGAGTGCCTGTGCCGTGCTTGCTTGCTGCTTTGCTTGCCTCCTTCCTGCCTTGCCTGCTAACGCACGATAGCCTGCCTAGCTCTCCCGCTACCACGGAGGCCCGGCCGAGCGGAAGGACGAAGGATACGGCCAGGAGAACGGGCATCGATACGGTGAGTCGCCTTTTTCTATCGTTTATTTCGCTGCATGCTTTGTGCATAATTTTCGTAATCGCAAGGGGCCGACACCCCCCTCTGGTCCTTCGAACCAGCCGTAGATTGCAGGCCAATCGCAAATCCGGGGATCATTAACACCCCCCCCGAGCACCCATATTTCAAATCTAATAATGTAAAGACACGCATACCGTTCAATCTGGTGATATTATCTTCAATTAAAGGAAAAGGATATTTTTGTTTATTAACTCGATCATTTAATGGACGAAGATCGACACAAAGTCTCAATGACCCATCTTTTTCCCTGACTGGTACTATTCTGGCACAGTATGGTGAGGAACTCTCCTTAATTATGCCTCTATGCAACAAATCAGCGATTATATCCTGAATTTTCAGACGCTCAGTATATGCAAAACGTCTGGGAGCAAACGCATAAACAGATTCCTCTTTTAAATTTATTTTAACAGAGTGACCATCCTTAATTAATGGAATATCAGAATTCTTAACTTCCAAAATAGTTTCAATTAATTCTTTTTTCACGGATTGATCAAAATCAATAGAAATATCATTTAACATTTCAGTAAACGGATCAATAGAACTATCAATCACTTCTGCTGAAGCAATTTCTGAGAATAATTTTAGTCTTTCTTCTAATTCATTTGAAGAATTGTCGATAAGTATGGAAATTTTATTATCTTTCATAAAATCACGTCCAATAACCAAATCGGCTGAGGACATTCTCTTAGCTAACACATTTAGTTGTATGGAACCTGAGAAGTCTGGTAACAAACTTAATTTAATAATAGTATTAACCGTTTTCAAAATTTTAATTGGTACAGAGTCAATGGCTTGATAACTGCGCGAGAGATTAACATTAGATATATTATCCGCAAGAAACTTTTTATAAATTTCTGAATTAACGAAAGAAATCGGACTACCCGTATCTAAAAGTGCAATAAGTTTACACGGTGAATTATTCAATTCGGTAATTTCTACCAAGGAATTATCGGTTGTAATTTTCTTACATAAATCATCCTCAATAAACGCAACGCAATCTGAACTTGCTTCCTCATCCGGGATTGATTCATCAACGGCTGCAACTTGCGTCCTAGGACCTGGTGAAGGGGGGACTTTCGGAACTGCGTCTTTCTTCTTTAGTTTGAGACATTCATCTCTGGTGTGTCCTCTTGCCTTGCAGTAGACACAAAAAGAGGTCTCGGTGTGATGTTCGGTCTTGACCGCAGCGTTCTCCTCAGATGTTGATTTGTCGAATTTTGGCTTCAACACAGGCGACTTTTTGGGCGCTGTAGAAACACTGCACGTAGTGGTGAGGTAATGCATCTTTTCCAAAAAGTCATCGAGTGAGCTGGTTTCTATTAAGGCAGCTGAACTCTTGATGGCAATATTGTGAATACCATAGATGAGAGATTCTATGATGCTGACGTCCGGGAGGCGAAGACACTGTAATATAGCGATCTTTTCTATCGCATAATCTTGGAAGCTTTCCTTAAAATAAATCTATTTCCTTTCTTCGGCCCTTTTCATGACAACGCCGAATTGGATACGCCTTTTGAAGCGGCGTACTATTGCGGTTCTAAAATCCAACCACGATCTGACTGCTGCCCCTGTATTGAGGTCAAACCATCTTCTGGCTGATTTAGTTAATCTGGCAGTGGCGGCGGTTAACATCGATACCTCTGGAAGTTTGTGCATTTCTGCGATATTTTCGATTTTCTCAATCCACAAATTAATGTCCTCTTGATCGGTTCCTCCAAACGAGGGAATTTGAGATTGCAAAAATTTGGATGTGCTCGTCGTTATCATCGAAAACTTCTAAGACGTTTGTAGATCATTTGGGTGATTTTCTTGCCGCGTTGTCGGGAAATTACGATTTTCATTTTGCACTGCCACTGCTGACAGTATTTTGGTGAACATCTTCTGCTGCTGCAGCATTTGATGCTGTTGAAATTCTTGTTGTTGGCGAGTCTGCTCTCGTTGGTAATCTTGTTGTTGGCGAATTTGTTCGTGTAGGTGGTCTTGCTGTCTACGAACTTGATCCTGTTGTAAATTAATTTGTGAGACCAGCAGAGAGCACAACTAGGTAAGCGTCGCGTCTTGACCCTGGGAATGTTGACCAGTAACCACGTTCAGCGGACTTGCCGACCTCACCGGCTTTGGCTTATCCGGTCGCCGAGTCGAGAGAAACTCGGTTTCAATAGATAACGTCGGGGGACTGGGCGATCTTGATCTCATACATTCTTCGGGGGGAAAACCTCGGAAATCGCTTCCTGGTGTGCTGGTGAATGCGGTGTTATCTCGTGACGTCATCTTCATTGGCGAGTGCACGTAACTTGAAAAGTCTGAGCCGCGATAAAATGTTCGCGAATGTTCGAGCGCGGCGAACCTGATCGTACAGGCAACGACGTGTCCGGTCACGTGATCAAAATGGCGGTGGAATACGCGATGACGCAACACGGCGTAATGCGCAAAACCCACGGAAATCTTGAAAAGTCACGAGCAATACGCTCCCACGAGAAAGTCAATTTACAGTAGCACACCTGAGGACTGGTGTGAACGTGAAAATCACGTAACGAACGCGTGCCGGCGTACGTGCCGAACCACACGGTAAAATGGCGTCGAACCGGTAATTAGCGCGGGAACAACGGCAAATGGCGCGCACAGTCGCGGAAGCCGAACCGAAAATGTCCCGGCTAGACCGAAAGCCGAATTAAGGTTTGACGTCTTTCGACGGGAATAACTAGACGATGTCACAAGATTGTGAGATGTCCTTAAGCCGGTCGCTGCCTCTTAACGAAACGGCGAGCGGAAGACGACCGAAACGCGAGATACGGCACTTTCCAGAAAAGTCTTCAAGCTTCGCCGGCACTAAGCCACGGCACGGCGAAGAGAAAAGAAAAAAAAACTGACTCACGCGGGAGATCCTCTTCGAGAGGAAGCACGCGAACGGTAGACCGTAGGCACGCGCACTGAATCCCGAGTGATCCCTTGGGATAATCCCACTTCTGAGCTGTAAGATTACGGCCGCCGAACCGAGAGGTTAGCCGGAAAAGGCCAGGAATGTCAAGGAAGAGAGGGCAAAGAAGCAAGGGATCTGCGTGAGGGAGGTTATTAACGCACAATTAGAATGTACGGGAACACTTTATTCGAGACCACGACGATGGTACAACTGCGATAGCTCACCGACAAAGTGTATTGCACGGCGGTCAGGTCGAATCTGCCCCGGCCTTGTTCGGGCCAAGAAGCCCGCGCAAAATCCTCACGCCACCCACCAATCAGGGCACATCTCGTTACCAGGCGCGGAGTGGCACAAGCCCGGAGCGCTGTCGCCCGCCGGCGACCAATCGCGGACGTAGTAGCCGATGCGCGCGCCGCTATGCAACCCGCGCGCAATACAAAAGAGGCTTACGTCCTTAGTCGACGTTTACATATACATAAATTTTCATTTTGAGAGAAATATATATGGTACCATTTTTTAGATGACTCTTTTATATACTGTATAATAATTTATATACATCATTAATTTTAATTATTATTAATTTTATATGTAAATATAAAATTATAAATAACATAACTTTATGAACTATCTTTTATAGAAACTACTGGCGCTATGCGTCTTTAAAAGATATGATACCGATATTAAAAGGAATACAACTATCTATTACATTTTTAAATTTCTAAAGATATAAGTAGAGGTACCTACTAGAAAGTGAAAAAAACCGGAGTATCTAATACGCGACGATTTGCTTGTCATTGGAATTCAAGGAAAGCGTTCTATATCTGTAAACAGCTGCATCGGTACAGTCATTTTTAATGTTTTGCGGTACCGTTTTGCATCAGTGAAAGTGGTGCATTCGAGTTTTCTCGAGGGCAGGTAAATGTTCGAGTCTAAGAACGGTCGTGCGAAAATCTCCCCCCCCCCCCCCCCCCGTACGCAGGAAAGAACGCGAAGACGAGCGAGAAGTCACACGCGTTGTACGACATCCTTTTTCCGAAACGCGGCTTCGTCCTCGTCGTGAAACGCTCGAAAGGGCCTGTTGTCCGATCGCGCGCGCGAAAATCTCCTAGCGAACCGCTAGGTAAATAGAGAGACCTCGAAATAACGAGGGACCGGCTCTGCGTTCCTGTACGGCTTGTCCACGTGCCGAACAAAGCGTCTATTTTTTGTGCGGCGTGGTGCCAGGTCGAGGTTGCAGGTCGAACCTGCAGCGGGAACGGCGATTTTCCTAATATTAGTGACTACAGCCGTGCGCTGAAATCGTTTATTAATTAGTCTCGACGGTTTCTCGCGTCCAAAATCTTAATTTAAATTTTCAGGTATAGAAGGAGCAACGCAAAAATAATAGCGATCAGTGTAGTATCGACCAGAAATTCACGCATGTTCGATTAACGCCGCGACGATCGGTTCCCGATTCGAATGAAGAGAATTAAAAGGATACAATGACAAATTGTCGATGATAATGAAACAGGTAATCATTGATTGAGAAATTAATGTTTTAATTAAATGAAACAGATGTTTCATTTACTTTCCAAAGTTTCTCAAGAGAAATTACAAATATTTACTTTGCTTCAAAATTTTTCAAGAAAGCGTGAAATTATGGATTGATTCGATATAACTTATTATTATAGACTAAACGAATAACTCTTAATAACTCCGCGAAAACTGAAATTTTCACGGACAGGGACAGCTGCGTGCGTCAAACGGTTAAGGTTGTTTGATGATGAACAACTTTTGCCAAAAGTGATAGGTTTTATTTTTTATATCGAAAGAAGGAACTCTCCTGAATAGATTGAGCCCAGAAAAAAGATAATTCACCGTCCCGTTCTCAAGATATTTAATTTCAAAATTAGGTGATTTTAACATTGGTCTAATAGGAAAAGAGGTATTTTCCTATGAATAACACGAGTTTGCAAAAAACCTTTTGCCAAAAATGTCCGAACAATATATATCGATGGAAAGAGGAAACTATGAGGAAGCCTATAGTTGAAGGTGAACACGATCCACCGTATAGTTTTTTTTAAATTAATAATTAAAGTTTGTCTTTCGGTGCTCAAGCGCTGACTTTCACAACTCGAGCGTGGCGACCGCGACGTGGCAACGCCGCACGCTGGGATTGTCGGCGTAAGGTTAGGTGTGAGTGCTGTGTGAGTGAATGTTTACGCCGAGCTCGTGATGTGCTCTGACACTTAGGTTAGAGTATATCACAAGTACCAACCGCACGAACTGTGCGGCGTTGCCAAGTCGCTGCCCTCATCTCGTGCATGAGGAAAATTGTTTATGTAACAAATTATATGCACCTTGTGATATCATATCGACTTTTTCCATCGAAAATATTAATACGAAATTACTGTACTTCAGTAAATCGCCATAATAACGCAATAATTTAATCGAAATAATCTCCGAAGTAAAGCACTCAAGAGTTGGCACAAGTTGAAAACTAGTCAAGCGACGCGTTAACACACACTTTATTTTAATCTATTTCAGGCAAAATATT
>JASTWR010001520.1:0-41488 GCA_030770355.1 Harpagoxenus sublaevis | reverse complement strand
TTATTATATTAATAATTAATTAATAATATTACTGATATAAAAATTTTCCCTTTCTCGAATCTTTACTCCTGCGCGCTTTATTCGCTGCAGTGATTGTGCATGCAAAGCGACGCTGCGAGGGGGGCCGAGCTCGATCGTGTTTTGTCTTACCGGTCCGCGCTCGCGACAGTCGCGACACGCTTCTTGTAGCGACGCGTTAAATTGCGTAGTCGGTCGAAGCACGCGGAAGCAACAACACGCGAGATATACGTGTTTATGGTGCGCGGGATTCATCGAGCGATCTTGGGGCGCGCGAGCCGGCGAGGCTTCACATATATTACACCCGCGATAGTGCGAAGTGCAATTCTCGCGCCCGCTATTAGAGGATCGAAGAGAGGGTGCGCGGGTTTCTTCTCCTGCGAGATATCCGCAGGAGAACGGACGTTCCATAGATCCCTTGCCGTCATCGTCCTTGACGATAATTAAGACTATACGAACGGTAAGTACTCTGTACGTGTTATTGTACCACGCAATTGTAAGCTCGATATCTCTTTCGACATCATTCGGATGAGTCGGTTTCGCGACAGGTGCAATATTCGGTATGCATTCTATCGGGCCCGCGATGGCCATGACTAATGTGTAATATTGCGTTAGTGCAATTATTCTATTTGATTAAATGATTCGTATGTTTTGTCGTGACCGATACATATCTCGCCGCCTCGACGCGATTCGAGATCTTTACAGTTGTTTACATTCTTGTCGGCAGTCTCGCCTTTGATTTGAGTTACTTATACATCGTCGCGTCAATTATTGTATTGTGAACTACCGTTACGCTTAGTCGTATTCGATTCCCGATTACTCTATAACATTAATCGAGCTAACAGCCTTGCGCTGATTTATTTGCGTGATATTACTCGTACTTTATTCACTTTAGACAGGATCTGATTCAGGTGCACGGATATCAGGGATTTATAGTTATCTTAGTCAAACAGCTCGGCCCTATGTGGTGGTATTCAAAATATAATTGTCAATCACAAAATATCATAAAAGTTATAGAAGTTTATAAAATAATCAGAATAACGTGGCGCAAGTAAAGTGTTATATTACTCGCAACATATCTTTGGTGGATTTATTGGCATTACATTACTTGCATATTATTATAATATGCACAAAATATCATAAAAGTTATAGAAGTTTATAAAATAATCAGAATAACGTGGCGCAAGTAAAGTGTTATATTACTCGCAACATATCTTCGTAAACTTCTATAACTTTTATGATATTTTGTGATTGACAATTATATTTTGAATACCACCCCACCGGACCGAGCTGTTGTCATTTGACTGATGTGAGATTACTAAATCCCTGATATCCGTGCATCTGAATCAGATCCTGTCTACTTTTGTACATTTTAAACAGATTCTTTTTAATTGTTATGCTTTATTTGCAGGTTATTGCAAGGTTATTGCGAGAGGTTATTGCGAGAGGTTATTGCGAGGTTATTAACTTAATAATAATCAGTGAAGGACGCAGTGAAGGATTGTCGCACAATCTATAACAAGGAAGATCTTTAGTAAGAACCATTTTCTTTCAATGTTACTAAAAATTTTTTCTGTCGCAACTTTTTCTTCGATATCTAAAATAGTCCATAATATTTTACTCAACATTTTTGTTTATATTTTTTTCTAAATATATAATATTTTGATCACAGTGCACGATAACGTTTCTTTAAATGTTAAAATTTATAATTTTTCTAAAATTTTTTATTTGGAAGCCTATTATTCTTTCACAAATGGATCTAAAATTTTGATCTGTTTTGATATATGGATAATTTAGTCAATTATTTAGTATAATATTTTATGTGTTTAATCAATCCCTCTGCGGCAATGAGTAAATGTAAATTTTCTGCGTAAAACAGGGTGTAATAACTCGATAATAATACACTGTTTCATTATGTAAAAATTTACTAATTTTTGATCGTTTTTGTTTTAGCTTGCGTTATTTCTCTGCACGTGAATATTTGAAGGAATTAGATTGCTGTACTATGGGAGGTATGAATATTACTTCTTTTTAAAGACAATCATATCTGTCCCTTCCCAACATTCGAGGATGCTAAAACTGCTGAAGATCTCACAAATGGAAACCCTTCCATAAAGGATTATATGGTAAATTGAAAGATATAAAATTACATACCTAACTTAAAATTGTATATCTTGTAACTTGAAGCTTTTCTTATAATTTTTTTCAATCTTAGGTAGAAAAATTAATGTTTGCAAGCTCTGGGAAGTGTGACAAGGATTGCTCAAAGAAAGTTATGGCTCTTCTTATGACAAATCACACAGGATCATTCTTTAACTGGAAAGGCGGAAAAGGGAAGCAGCCATTTGGGAACTGGCATTTAAAAGAAATAGTAATCAGTAAGTGAAATTGTAAAATTTATGTTCTTTTACACCACTTTCTTTCCTGACATTTTTTGTTGGAATTTTGACACTTCATAAATTTTGTTATTTTAGCGGCAGTTAAAAAATTGAGAGGAGACAAACTAGCTGTAGACACAGCAAAGGCAGAAAATGGGATAAAGGAGTGGTTGAAAGAAAGATGTTTTCGAAAAAGTGTGAAATAAAATAAATTACAAATAAATTTTTCCATCTTAATTTAAGGTGCTTAATTTTAAGCGTTTTGATAGAAGGACCGGATTCTCGGTCTAAAGAGTCCTGACGTTTGTGACCGTCAGGAGTGATTGCCAGTTTTCGTCGATTAAGAAAATTTAATTTGGTTATTTATACACTGGCGAAGTAAATGTGTCTCATCGTTAAATTTATCTTATATACGGTCGTACTTTAAATTTTAGTGTGAAATAAATTTTGTGAAATAAATAGCTTTCCTTTGAAAATACGTACTAGCTTTTCTTTTTATTTCTAATGTTCCGTGAACGTTTATTCGCAGGTTCTCTAAACGTTTCGTAGGTCGTTCTCTGAACGTTTGTTTACACGTTCTGTGAACGTTAGAAAAAAACGTTCATCCGAACGTCAGACGAACGTTTTCGTGGTGGCAGTTCCGAAACGTTTCCGAACGGATCAGGTTCGAACGTTCCCTGAACGTTTTCCCGGCGTGCGTGTGCTGGTGGGGTAGTGTACCTACCCACTCATCTTTAACCTCAAATCTCATCCCGTTCAGCTTGTGCGACGTTGATACAATTTTCGTGACACATTCCTCTACGGACGCGCAATTCTCCAATCGCGTGGTTACCAGTGCGCGTAGTAAGCCAACCTTCCTTGAGAGTCCCGAATCCTCGTAAACTTCTCTTAGCTTATCCCAAGCCTCTTTAGCGCTTACTGTGTCTTGAACATGCACGTAGATGGACGAATCAACGAAGAGTATTATTTTCGCTTTAGTACGCCTGACCTTTGCTTCATCGGCGACCGCACCTGTGACGCATCCCCATAAGTCCTCGTGTTCAAGATACGTCTTCATGGCAAATGCCCACGTACTGTAGTTCTCTCTGCCGAGCAACTTTTCTATCGGCGGCAAGCCGATACTCGCGTTCGATTGTGCCATGATACAGATTTCCTTTTGCTAGGTTAGCTCGTTCTTTGGGAACAACATATCGTTCGATTCTTCTTACTCTGTAAGAAATCCGCACTTTTATCGATATCCGGGCGTTATTCTGGGCCCATAACCTGTAGTTCGGGGCGGATTAATCGACACACAATTATTGTAGAACGCAAAAGAAAGATACCTTTTATTATTGAAAATGCAGAGAACAGGACAGAACAGAAATTGGAATGAAAGAGAGGAACGGAATTAACATAGCAAGAGTGCAACTATAGGAAGTTAAAAGCAGAAAAAATTAAACAGCCAATAGGAAGACTTAAGACCCTAGAATAGTTCGGATAGTTCCTATGCAGTAAGGCGGCAAACTTGAACGGTGTGAATTCTAAATTCCAACAATCTCAGCTGGTCGAATAATCCTTGACAAGTATCTTGCATGAGACAGGTAAGAAACTATGGCGGCTATATGCGAGCAACACCCTATAGTTCTGTTACCATTAGCGCAGTTACAGCATTAACGTCTGACACCGTTGAGTCCCACACTATCAGGTTGATATTGTAAATAAGATTTGTAAAGTACTTTACAAATCTTATTTACAATATCAACCTGATAGTGTTGTAAAGTACTTTACAAATCTTATTTACAATATCAACCTGATAGTGTGGGACTCAACGGTGTCAGACGTTATTGCTGTAACTGCGCTAATAGTAACAGAACTATAGAGTGTTGCTCGCATATATAGCCGCCATAGTTTTTTACCTGTCTCATGCAAGATACTTGTCAAGGATTATTCGACCATCTGAGATACTTACAACATTGTTTGACTTCGAAGAAGTAACACCAGTAATTGAGGAAGATAGTGACGAGGAGGATTAAAGAGACGATCATGGAATCATAGAAATTAAATTTTTTTATGAAAATGTATATATTTGAATAAATAAACGATTTCTTTGAAATATATGTATAAGAGGTACAATTTTTTATTATATTTATATTTATATTTACCAATCTTTCTCTCTCTCTCTCTCTCTCTCTCTCTCTCTCTCTCTCTCTCTCTCTCTCTCTCTCTCTCATATGCAAAAAAAAACAGATAAAATAACCAAAAATCCAGAAATCGACGAAAAATAGGCACTTTTATACAAAAAGTAGGGTCTTCTCGTTGAGTTATGACTGATTTCATGCTCAAAAACATATGAGACGTATCGGAATGTGTCAAATATTAACAACATATATCCATAAGTAATATATTATGTTTATTTCAGAGTCAGTTAAGGCACTATCAATCATTTGAGGACCATAAAAGGCCCAAAAGTGGCTAAAAATAGGGTTTTTCGCATTTTTGAGTACGGCCCACCATTCCGAAAAATCTGAAAAAATTCTAATACATGTAGAACACTAAAATATACAATTTTTTAGAGTAATTAGACCTGCAACTATCAAAGAAATTAGAAAAAAATTGATTCAAATATTAATTTTATTTTTTTAGGTTAGGTATTCAACGCGCCTAAAGCTAAAAAAAAATTGTGTGCTAAGTACTTTTTATAAGCTATATTCTCAAATTTTTTAAAAATTTTTAACAGAAAGGAACCGGAAAAAAAAATAATTTTTAAAAAAAGCGGCTTTTTGGTGCCACTAGGAAAAGGAGGGGGGATGGATAGTCGGAAAAATCGTAGAAAATTCTTTTTTTAGTGTACTTATGCAAATCCAAAGTCATTTTTCCGTTTCATTGACAGTGGCATTTTGCCTGTCTTACCGTGGGGTACCCTTTTCAAATTGAAAAATGCCGGGGCAAACTCGACACTTTGTCTAATCGATACGATTTAATCTAAAACTTATTTTTTTATTGTCTAAAAATAAAATACGTTGTTTATCGTGTATTTAAAAAGTACAAAAATTCGGAATAAAGCAAAACAATCATTGGAAATGATGAGAAAAAAAATTGTTGAACTTTTAATTATCTTTCTCTGAACTCATGTCTGAAAAACAATTAAAGCGGAGTCTACAATGAAAATTTAAGGCGTCAAATTTAAGTTTTAAGCCTTAAGCCGTAAGAAATTGACAAATCACTGTCGAATATGAGAAGAATACCCGACTGTGATTTGTCAATTTCTTACAGTTTAAGGCTAAAAGCTTAAATTTTACGCCTTAAATTCTCATTGTAGACTCCGCTTAATGCAGGTAAACTTGCGATCGGCCATGCGTGCAATGTTGTCATGAGCCATGATAAACGACAATTTGTCTTGACACCCCGAATATTTATGCAGCATGTTTGATCTTTATTTTTCCTTTTTACGGCAAGTACAGCTTCTTTCATTATTTCCTTATCTATCACTGGTCTTTTTCTATTGTATGTACAAACTATTTTGCTGCAAGACAAAAGCAAATGACTTATTTACAACGCTTTATCGAAATATATTAGTGTCGACTTTGCCCCGGTGGCGTGGTGTCGACTTTGCACCAAACGTCGTTTTTCACTTTTGTCACTTTAAAAACATATAAATTTTGAAAATATGCAAAAACTATTATCGGATTCGTATAGAGCATCAAATTTCCCATCAAAATCACTTAATGGTAGATTTATAAGAGTAAAGCTCAATCAAAGAGTAGAAATTTTCGAGAGATCAGAAAAATTACTTTTTACCATCGAAAACGCTTATGTTGCACTAGAAGTTACACCATAACTCAGAATGTCACCAAATTCCGTTGACAACGCTGGCATATAAAGACGCATTTACCATAGGAAAGGCAAGTTTCTACGATAGATTTAAATAGGCAAAAAGCCTAGTGACAAGTTTGCCTCGGTGTCGAGTTAGCCCCGGTCTCCCCTATACGTAAAGCGGCGTCTACAATGAGAATTTAAGGCGCAAGATTTAAGCTTTAAGCTTTAATTTGTGACGTCATTTCCGTTCTTAAGGCTTTCAAGTCCTTACTTTAGCTCTAAACTTAAATTCTCAAACGATAAGGCAAAATTTCATTTCTGAACGGTTAAAAACTTACTGCTTACAATCGATCGCGCAATGTGAAATTAGAAGCGGGTGTACGCAAATGTCTAAATATTAACGGGTAAATATTTACACGATGGAACCGAACGCGGATATTCAGGATATTGATATCATTGAGACAGAATATATCAATGATGAAATTCTAATTTCTCTTGTGAGACAAAATTTAGTGCTATATATGAAAACACATAAAGATTACAAGAATAAGGAACTGAAACTTGATATATGGAAAAATATTGGGGAGACGCTTGGCTGCACAGGTTAGTATTAAAACTAACAATTAATTAATTTAAAAAATTAAAAAAATTAAAAATTAAAAAAAGCAAAGTAGTAGAAGTTTGTTAATAGCAAATTTCTATTTTACAATTGGGGTGACATTAGGTGAGCAAGCAGAAGGGCGTTGGAATACTCTTCGCAATACATTCACCAAGAAGTTGCGGGAAAAAAAAACAGGTCAACCCATGCAGTGGTTCAGGATCGAAAATGACTAAAATTTGGATTTACTTTAAGCAAATGTCTTTCCTGACACCGCACATTGCACATAGAATGCAAGTATATATTTATCTTTGGAGAATATACCTCATTGCTTTGATAAAATATCAATTTTTATCAGGTCGCGCAGCTCTATAGCAGATTCCCAACAAGAAAAAAGTATGACATCACAAAGTATTATGGGGTCGTCGCTAGTCACCAAAGACTCTACAGTGAAGATAATGTCAAGTTCATCAAATAATATATTGAGTTTAATGAATGTGCCGACATGCTCTGATGATAGTATTAGCAGTTCTTCATGTGATGAGTCCTTATCAGCAAATATTGCTACCTTAGACCAGCAATCTCCTGTTACCTCGAAAGATTGTGTGGACAATGTATCTGATTTGAATAATAGAGTGCAAAAGGAGACAGCTGCTGACGTTATTGTTACTGATGCCATGGGCATTGCAATCCAGAAGAAGAAAGTGGTGCCAGCTCCAGATCGATTTGCAGCAAAAAAGCAGAAGACAACGGAAACAATCGAGAATGTATTGTGCCAGTCTTCTCATGCCTTCGATGTAATGGCAACGGCATATTTGCAGCGTAATTCTACTGCTCAGCAGCAGCAGCAGCACCCGTATATCACAGCAATAGCTAAAGCAATGAAACAAGTACCAAATGAAAACCAATTGACTTGTTTCATGTCGATCATGCAAGTAATTTTAACTTGCTTACATGATAAGCAATTGCCAGGCAATTGAGATATCTCATGTATTGATAATTTATTTAATTGATAATTGATTAATTGTTTTATTTTTTATTTTATTTCATATAAGTCCTGTGAAACTGTTTTAGCTTTAGACTGATTAATTGTCATGGGTATTGTGAAACTATTTAAGTTTTATTTAAGTTTATGATTAAATTTATTGCATTGGAACATTATAAAATAACATGCCAAAGATTGTTATACTTAACATTTATTTACGATAAATACTAAAATGTATAAATATGTTTTGTACAATAAAATTAATAAAGTACAATAGATAGCGTAATGAGAGAGGTGCAGAAATTGAAAAGGGTTTAATTGCATCGATAACAAGCTCCAAATTATGTGAGAGACAACAATCGAAGATGGACATAATCTCCAGCAGCATACTTGGCGTGCCCGTATTTTTTGTTAAAATTATAGGCAATACGAGCACGCCAATTATGCTGCTGGAGATTATGTCCATCTTCGATTGTTGTCTCTCACATAATTTGGTGCTTGTTATCGATGCAATTAAACCCTTTTCAATTCCTGCGCCTCTCTCATTACGCTATCTATTGTACTTTATATTTTTATTTTATTTTGCCACTGTATTTCATACATTTTAAATGTCCTCTGCATCCTATATTAAGTTCACTGCAACTTTGAGATATTTTTATATATTTATTTTATTTTGCCACTGTATTTCATACATTTTAAATGTCCTCTGCATCCTATATTAAGTTTACTGCAACTTTGAGATATTTATTTGAATACTCTAATAAATATACTTGCAATAATACTTTGATTTCACTTCTTTTTTGTGCCATTAAATTTAGTGTTTTTGTGTTTTTAAAAAATACTTCATCTTTTTGCCTAGTATTATTTATAAAATTATTTTGCGTAAAATATACTTGGCGTCCTTTTTTTACATTTTGAATGTCTTTTTTAGGCGAATTTCACAAGTTTTTGTTAAGTTTTATATATGTATTAAATCTTTACTTTATATATATACTAAATAGATGAGTCTACAATATACTAAAAATAATAAATACAGAAAAGATTAGCAAGACCCTCACGCAAGGTAGGGCGTTGTTCCTCTCCCCACAACCACCCTCATCCCTGTCAACGACTGTTTCGCGACACTTTTCTCTACCAGATTGTCTTGTTTTTGTAATAGACATAAATGTTGCTTTTGTAATAGAAGTGTTTTATGATAGTCGGGGGGGGCTCCGCCCTCCTGAACCACCCCGTCGGGGGCTTCGCCCCGCTGCCCCCGCCGAGGGGCTTCGCTCCCCTTAAACCCCATTAGGGGCTTTGAAGTGACTCAATATGTATACTTATGTATGCTTTATTACCTGGAGGTAATAAAGCAGTAGAAAGAGCGTGAGAAAGCGTGAGAGAGGGAGAAAGAGCGACAAAAAACGTGAAAAAGCGATATAAAGCGTGAAAGAGCATTATAAAGCGAGAGAGAGCAAGAAAGAGCAAGAAAGAGCGAGAGCTTGAAAAAGCGTTAAAAAGCGAGAAAGAGCAAGAGACAGCGAGAAAGAGCAAGAAAGAGCGAAAAAGATCAAGAGAAAGCAAAATAAAGCGAGAATGAGCGAGAAAAATTGAGAGAAAGCGAAAGAGAGCGAGAAAGAGAAAGAAAAAGCGAAAAAGATCGTGAAAAAACGTTAGAAAGCAAGAAAGAGCGAGAGACAACGAGAAATAGCAAGAGAGAGCGTGAAAGAGCGTTAGAAAGCGAGAGAGCGAGAAAGAGCGAGAGAGATCGAGAGAGTGAGAGAGAAAGCGAGAAAAAACGAGAAAGAGCGTTAGAAAGCGAGAGAGAGCCAAAAAAAGCAAGAAAGACAGAGAAAGATCAAGAGAAAGCAAGAAAGAGCGAGAGAGAGCTTGAAAATGCGTTAGAAAGCGAGAAAGAGCCAGAAAAACCGCGAAAGTGTGAGAAAGATCGAGAGAAAACGAGAGAGAGCGAGAAAAAGCGAGAAAGAGCGAGAAAGAGAGAGAAAGAGCGAAGAAGATCGAGAGAAAGCAAGAAAGAGCGAGAAAGAGCGTTGGAAAGCGAGAGAGAGCGAAAAAAGCGAAAAAGATAGAGAAAAGCGAGAAAAAGCGAGAAAGAGCGTTGGAAAGCGAGAGAGAGCGAAAAAAGCGAGAAAGATAAAGAAATATTAAGAGAAAGCAAGAAAGAGCGAGAGAGAGCTTGAAAATGCGTTAGAAAGCGAGAAAGAGCGAGAGACAGCGAGAAAGAGCCAGAAAGATCGAGAAAGAGTTGAGAAAGATCGACAGAAAGCGAGAGAGAGCGAGAAAAAACGAGAAAAAGCGAGAAAAAGCGAGAAAGAGTGAGAGAGAGCGTGAAGAAACGTTAGAAAACAAGAAAAAACGAGAAAGAGCTAGAGACAACGAGAAGCAGCAAGAGAGAGCGTGAAAGAACGTTAGAAAGCGAGAGAGAGCGAGAAAGAGCGAAAAAGAGCGAGAGAGATCGAGAGAGATCGAGAGAGAGCGAGAGAAAGCGAGAAGAAGCGAGAAAGAGCGTTGGAAAGCGAGAGAGAGCAAAAAAAAGTGAGAAAAAGAGATAGAGAGAGAGAGAGAGAGAGAGAGAAAGATAGAGAGCGAGAGTGATCAAGAGAGAGCGAGAGAGAGCGAGAGAAAGCGAGAAAAGAAGCGCAAGCGTCGATCGAAAATTTGAACTTATCAGCTCTGCCGCCTAGCACGGCTCAGAGCCCTCTAGCGACACGGTAGGTCAAACCGACAAACCTCGATTTTGCGAAGAAGAAGACGACGACGACTACGACGACGACGACGACGTATCTGAATTACATAAATTGGACAGAAAAATACAGGCTTATATATAAATCTGTGCATCAAGTGCTTATATGTGCATTAATTTTATATCATTGTAATTAGAAAAATCTATTTTGTTGTCCAATATTTAAATCTTTTGATAATATTTACTTATTTAATCAAATTCAATGATTTATTTCTCGAGAAGCGAGTTTCTTCCTGTAAATGATACGCGGTAGCGTCTCGCTCATCACGACTGGACGTATGCAATGAAGGATATATCGCTTATGTATCTTGTTAATCTTGTTACAAAAATCTTGTTTTTGTTTATAAATAATGTTAATGTTAATGTTAATAAAAAATATACTTGGCGCGAGACGCTACCGCGTCTCTTGATACGCGGTAGCGTCTCGCTCATCACGACTGGACGTATGCAATGAAGGATATATCGCTTATGTATCTTGTTAATCTTGTTACAAAAATCTTGTTTTTGTTTATAAATAATGTTAATGTTAATGTTAATAAAAAATATACTTGGCGCGAGACGCTACCGCGTCTCTTGATGTAAGTAAAATTAAATTTATTTTACCGTAATGTAGTAAAAGCAAAATTAAATTTTTTACACAAACGTAGCACAATACGATTTAACAATTAGGGAACATTTATTATGCGCCCCCTGTTTACAATTTTCCATTGCCAAGAAACTTGTCCTTGATTTGAGATGAGATATTCAGCTATTGTCTTGAGATTTTATTGTAATTGTGGCAGCACGATTAGACCCCACTCGATAGTCTACGATAGTCTCGATAGTCCCAAATAGTCTACGTAACCAGGTGGACAGTATGATTGGAATCCAACACGATGTTCTTCTCTTTTCATGATAAAGTTGTGTAAACAAACTGTAGCACAAATTATAGCCTCTACATTATCTGGATATAGAGTCAATAATGTGTGATACTTGTGTCTAACAGTGATCCTGAAGGAAACATGATGTATCATATTCATTGTGTATGCATATTTAAAAATTTGTTATTATTGATCTTAAATTGTACACAATATTAAATGGCTAGCAATACCATACTGTAATATCCTTTGTAGTTATAGTCTGCTGAACCGGAGTTGGGTTGACTGCACACGGATGTGCTTTCCATCCAAAGCTCCGACACAGTTGGGGAAATTCCATCGATCACAAAAGTCTTTTTTAATATTTTTCCACTCCTCTTGAGAAGAATGTTTTAAAAATATACTCCTCGAAGGCATTGCCAGATAACATTACACGTTTCTGTCACCACGTTATAAGATGTTGACCTGCCTATGCGCCAGTACCTGGCCATTGAGGCAAAACTGTCTCCTGATGCTAGAAAGCTGTGAAAAGTGCAAACATGCAATTTAATGGAAGATAGAGAGAATGTATGTAAGTACTTGAAAGGTAGATCTAAACGTACCACACCGTAAATGCTAGATTCATGATTCGTGTATTTGTATTTTAAGAACAAAGTATTGTACATTCCCAAACGAGATCTCTCTCGTTTCCGATTTCCACTCTATTGTAGTATTGTATGTATGTACATTATGAATATTGCGAAGTGAAGTGGCAGTGTGAAGCGTGCGTTTTTTTTAATAAACAGCTGTAATTGCCAAATGGAAGAAGAACACGATTTAATATTTCTCCTTGCGGCAATTGCATCAGTGCAAATTATAGCATCTTATTTGTTATTAAAACGATACAAGACAAATCGGAGATGGTGGATGTTACCAGACAAGCAAGAGAGATCTCGTTTGGGAGTGTACAATACTTTGTTCTTAAAATACAAATACACGAATCATGAAGAATTCTTCAAAATGACGAGATTTACGGTAGAGCAATTTGAAGAACTGCTTAATTTGACTAGCCCTGCCTTGATGAAAAATAGCATGCAAGAATTTCTGGATCCTGAATTCCGTCTAGCATTTACGGTGTGGTACGTTTAGATCTACCTATTAAGTACTTACATACATTCTCTCTATCTTCTATTAAATTGCATGTTTGCACTTTTCACAGCTTTCTAGCATCAGGAGACAGTTTTGCATCAATGGCCAGGTACTGGCGCATAGGCAGGTCAACATCTTATAACGTGGTGACAGAAACGTGTAATGTTATCTGGCAATGCCTTCGAGGAATATATTTAAATCATCCTTCTCAAGAGGAGTGGAAAAATATTGAAAAAGACTTTTGTGATCGATGGAATTTCCCCAACTGTGTCGGGGCTTTGGATGGAAAGCACATCCGTATGCAGTGTCCACCCAACTCCGGTTCAGCATACTATAACTACAAGGGATATTACAGTATGGTATTGCTAGCCACATGTGATGCAAATTATGCATTTACCTTTGTAGATATTGGAGATTATGGTGAGAACATATCATTTAATATTGTGTACAATTTGAGATCAATAATAACAAATTTTTAAATATGCATACACAATGAATATGATACATCATGTTTCCTTCAAGATCACTGTCAGACACAAGTATCCTCAGTGCATCGGCATTTGGACAAGCTCTGGAACGTGATGAATTAGATCTGCCACAACCAAAGGCATTGCCAAACTCAACATTAGTAACCCATCATTACTTTGTGGGTGATGAAATTTTTCCCTTGCGATTAAATCTACTGCGACCGTATGCAAGAAAAAACTTGTTGGGAATCGCACAAAAAGTTTTTAATTATAGACTCTCAAGGGCTCGACGTGTTATTGAGAACGCTTTTGGAATTCTCGTAACCAGGTAAGATTATTGCTTGATAATATTGTAATAACTTGATATCTACTTTGATTTTATCATCATTGAGTTATATAAAAATCAATGTATATAACGACAGATATTTTTATATTAGATGGAGAGTGCTAAGAACTACATTGGCTCTATATCCAGATAATGTAGAGGCTATAATTTGTGCTACAGTCTGTTTACACAACTTTATCATGAAAAGAGAAGAACATCGTGTTGGATTCCAATCATACTGTCCACCTGGTTACGTAGACTATTTGGATAATAATGGAAATGTTGTTCCTGGTTTGTGGCGAGGTGAATATGCTCCTGGATGTGTAACACGACTCAATCGAGTGGGGTCTAATCGTGCTACCACAATTGCAATGAAACAACAAGACACAAAAGCTGAATATCTCATCTCAAATCAAGGACAAGTTCCTTGGCAATGGGAAGTTGTAAACAGGGGTCGCATAATAAATGTTCCCCAATTGTTAAATCGTATTGTGCTAAGTTTGTGTAAAAAAAATAAATTTTGCTTTTACTACATTACGGTAAAATAAATTTAATTTTACTCATATTAATTTTATTGTACAAAACATATTTATATATTTCAGTATTTAACGTAAATAAATGTTAAGTACAACAGTCTTTGGCATGTTATTTTATAATATTCCAATACAATAAATTTAATCATAAACTTAAATAAAACTTAAATAGTTTCATAATACGCTTGACAATTAATCAGTCTAAAGCTAAAACAGTTTCACAGCACTTATCTATATATATAAAGACAAATGTCCTGACTAACTCACTCACTGACTGACTGACTCATCAACGCCCAGCCCAAATACCTGAACCTAGAAACATGAAATTCGAGGGGTGCATTCCTCTCATGACGTAAGCACCCACTAAGAAGGGATTTTTAGAAATTCGGCTCTTAAGGGTGTGAAAAGGATTAAAATGTATTTTCACGGATTTGTCAATATCTCTTAGGCCCGATGAGATATCGACTTGGTTCTTGCTTACGAAGGTCACCCATACAAATGCTCAAAAACATATTTCAGAATTTTGCCCTAATCAACCTCTAAAGGGATAAATCTGGATTTAGGGGTGAATTATAGAACCCTTCGTATCTCCTGTAAATTAATTCCTATGTATTTTTCTTTTGGTTCTTATAGTCGGCCCTACAATTACTTTCAAAAAAATAACTTTTGCTTTCGTATTCCACAACAAATTTATTAACAAAAATAATTTCAAGGGTTGTAGGGGAGAGCGGAAGAATTTCGAACATCTAAGAAAAAAGTTAAATAAAGCCGACGATTATTTATCAATTATAGAAGTCTAAATTTTAAATGATACTCCAGTTATTTGGCTTTAAATTACGATAATTATATTAATATTTATTTGCCATTCGGAGTTACCCGCCGCACGCGGAGCAATGTCGAATCGTAGCTGAGGTAATTACAAACGGGTTTTGCTTATTGTTTAAAATTATAATTTAAATAAATCTATATATATAAAGACAAATGTCCTGACTGACTCACTGACTCACTGACTCACTCACTCACTCACTCATCAACGCCCAGCCAAAACCCCTGAATCTAGAAACATGAAATTCGGGGAGTATATTCCTCTCATGACGTAAACACCCACTAAGAAGGAATTTTTAGAAATTCGACCCCTAAGGGGGTGAAAAGGGGGTAAAATTTGTTTTCAGAGATTCGTTAATCTATATATATAAAGACAGATGTCCTGACTCACTCACTCACTGACTGACTGACTCATCAACGCCCAGCCCAAACCCCTGAACCTAGAAACATGAAATTCGAGGGGTGTATTCCTTTCATGACGTAAGCACCCACTAAGAAGGGATTTTTAAAAATTCGGCCCTTAAGGGTGTGAAAAGGGTTAAAATGTATTTTCACGGATTCGTCAATATCTCTTAGGCCCGATGAGATATCGACTTGGTTCTTGCTTACGAAGGTCACCCATACAAATGCTCAGAAACGTATTTCAGGATTTTGCCCTAATCAACCTCTAAAGGAATAAATCTGGATTTAGGGGTGAATTATAGAACCCGTCGTATCTTCTGTAAATTAATTCCTATGTATTTTTCTTTCGGTTTTTATTGTCGGCCCAACAATTACTTTTAAAAAAATTACTTTTGCTTTCGTATTCCAAAACAAATTTATTAACAAAAATAATTTCAAGGGTTGTAGGGGAGAGCGGAAGAATTTCGAACATCTAAGAAAAAAGTTAAATAAAGCCGACGATTATTTATCAATTATAGAAGTCTAAATTTTAAATGATACTCCAGTTATTTGGTTTTAAATTACGATAATTAATATTAATATTTATTTGCCATTCGAACTTACCCGCCGCACGCGGAGCAATGCCGAATCGTAGCTGAGGTAATTACAAACGGGTTTTGCTTATTGTTAAATCCCGGTAAGAAGGGATTTTTAAAAATTCGACTCTTAAGAAGGTAAAAAGGGTAAAATATATTTTTACGGATTTTTCAATATCTCTTAGACCTGATGAGATATTGACTTGATTATTGCTTACAAATACCCACTTATTCCACAATAAATTTATTAACGAAAATAGTTTTAAGGGTATGGGAGAATGGAAGAATTGCGAACATCTAAGGGAAAAGTTAAATAAAGCTGACAATTATTTATCAATTATAGAAGTCTATTTCAAGTAATATTCCAGTTATTTGGCTTTAATTTACAATAATATTTATAAATTTTCAACATGAACAATTTTAAACAAAACGCAAAACTTTGCCATTCGGAGTTACTCGCCGCACGCGGGGCAATGCCGAATCGTAGGTAGGGTAATTACGAACGGGTTTTGCTTATTGTTTAAAATTATAATTTATGTTGATAATCTGCTTTGAAAGAATCCAAGTAATATTTTTACCTTGAAAAAATCAAAGTAATCAAGAGACACAGTAGTGCCTCGCGCCAAGTACGCGCAAAGCGAGACCGCCGTGGCTCTATTAACGCGACGCAACGAGTTGCGAGTACCCGAGATTTTGAGATCTCGATAACTAGCGAACGGATTAAGTTCCAACTAGGCTTAATGGATAGCTTGGACTAAATTCGTATAATAAAAGTGTTTTTATGTTTCCGCTACGTGCCCTACAAGCGGAGATATTGCGATGCAAAACTCAAAGCTGAAAATTTACAATTAAGAAACGTCGTTCTCCGTTTGCTGTGTTCGCCACCGCGGCCCCCTTCGCATCCCCCCTCCCAACCCTGTACAGAGTGGACCTCGCTTTAACTTACAAAGCATACTTTTCATATACCAACTATTCTCTGCTTTAACAAATTATTTCTGCTACAGATATTAAGCGTCGAAGTTAACAAAGCAGAAATAATTTGTTAAAGCAAAGAACAGTTGGTATATAAAAAGTACATATTTATATAACAACTATTCATCGTACATATAAATATGTACTTTAGTCGGCCCAACAATTACTTTTTAAAAAATAACTTTTGCTTTCGTATTCCACAACAAATTTATTAACAAAAATAATTTCAAGGGTTGTAGGGGAGAGCGGAAGAATTTCGAACATCTAAGAAAAAAGTTAAATAAAGCCGACGATTATTTATCAACTATAGAAGTCTGAATTTTAAATGATACTCCAGTTATTTGATTACATTAAATCGAAAAGTTACTTTAAACTACAGTAATTAATATTTATAGATTTTCAACATGAATTATAATTTTAAACAATAAGCAAAACCCGTTTGTAATTACCCCAGCTACGGCATTGCCACGCGTGTGGCGGGTAGTTTTTTAGACACTGAATTTTTTACAGACATGGTGTCTCTTACAGACACAGAAACTTTTACAGACATGGTGTCTCTTACAGACACAGAATCTCTTACAGACATAGGCCGGTATTCATAGTCGGATCTTATTTTAAGACTGTCTTAAGTAATGTCTTAAGACGCTAATACGGCTGTGTGATTGGTTCATTACATCTTAAGATTGTACTTAAGACGGTCTTAAATATAAGATCCGACTATGAATACCGGCCATAGTGTCTCTTACAGACATGGTGTCTTTTACAGCCATATGTTGTTGTCTCTCTTATAAACATTATACCTTTTACCGTCTAAGACAAACGTAATGTCTTTTGCAAACGTGAAAAAACACAAATTTTGCTAAATTATGTACTTTGCTACGGTATTTAATTACCGTAAACTGACTCATCAACGCCCAGCCCAACCCCTGAACGTAGAAACATGAAAATTTAGGGAGTAGGTACATTTCTTTTATGACGTAAGCTCCCACTAAGAAAGGATTTTTAAAAATTCGACTCAAGGGGGTAAGAAAAAGGGTAAAATATATTTTTACGGATGTTTCAATATCTCTTAGACCCGATGAGATATTGACTTGGTTATTGCTTACAAATACCCACTTATTCCACAATAAAATTATTAACGAAAATAGTTTTAAGGTAGTTCGGTCGTGAAGGGCCGAAGTCAAAGCAATGTTTATGATTTTTTTATCGAATCATTTATATAATTATAAAAAAATAGGATAACGCGTCGCAAAGTTTCGTAACGACGTAAAAAGACCATTAGTAAGTAATTTTTACGTTGTACAATAATATTTTGCCTGAAATAGATTAAAATAAAGTGTGTGTTAACGCGTCGCTTGACTAGTTTTCAACTTGTGCCAACTCCTGAATGCTCTACTTCGGAGATTATTTCGATTGAATTATTGCGTTATTATGGCGATTTACTAAAGTACAGTAATTTCGCATTAATATTTTCGATGGAAAAAGTCAATATGATATCACAAGGTGCATGTAATTTTTTACATAAACAACTTTCCTCATGCACGAGATGAGGGCAGCGACTTAGCAACGCCGCACAGTTCTTGCGGTTGGTACACTTGGTACTTGTGATGTAACCTAACCTAAGTGTCAGACCACATCACGAGCTCGGCGCAAACATTCAAATTTCCAAAATAAACCAACTCAGAATCGGTGGTAAATTTGCGAAATTGCAAAACGTGGAACGAAGGAAGCGAAGTATTGAACACCTGGAAAAAGCTACACAAGCAAAAGTACGCAAAATACATCAAGAAGAATTTGTGGAATCAACAGGCCCTAAATGTGAAGTGCATGGATACAGATTAATAAAAATTGCTGAAATTTCCAAGCTAATAAAGTGCAATTCGTGTGCCACAATACTCTCCTTTGATTTCGTACAGTCTGAGAAGAGATACGGCTTGGCTTCAGTGTTCGCAATCAAGTGCCACAACTGCTTGTGTATAAAGGAAGTTCACACATCGAGTAGGACAGCAGTAGAGAAAGGAAGATCATTGTACGAAATCAATGCTACAGCTGCTCTTGGTAAGCTATTACATTTGTAATATAATAGTATTGTTTATGACTTTTTATCCTTAAAGCTTGTTATAAGCTAAACTTGCTTACAGAGCAAGTTTCTCACCTTGTCGTAAGCTTAGCAAGCTTTCAAAAACAGATTCATACTGTGTCTCCAGCTACGTTAGCTTTCATAGAATATTTCATGCTTCGCCAGAACCTACGCTGGCTTTCAAAGTATATTTTTTGCTTTGTTACAAGCTATGCTGGTTTTCAGAACAAGTTTCATAATAATACGTAATCTTAGTGGACATTAAATATTTAAATGTTCATCGTTTAATAACATTCTTTTATTTTCCAAGGTTGCATAGATTCCGGTGTTGGACACGAGCAATTGACAACACTACTCACAGCAATGGATGTTCTACCGGTAACCCACCACGTGCTAAAGAAATGCGAAGAACAATTTGGAGAAGCATTTATTAGAGTTGCGGATAGATCCTGCTGGAATGCTATCATAGAAGAAAAGGCTCTCACCCTTGTTGATAAATGTCCCTCGACGCAGTTTGTTTCATATAACAATATTTTGTATTTCAAAAACCGTACCTTCGCCAAATTAAATTTGTTGTTTTTCCAGAATCAATAGTACCAGCAAGAGAAATCCTCGATTCTAACAGCGAAAAACTATTCTGATACTCAAGAAATCCCGGAATTAATAATGATAAAAAAAGAATAATGTGCCTTACTATAATTGCATTTTTATTATTTAGGTTTTTAGATTTCGTCTAGTACGCATCCAGAATGTTCCAGCAGGTTCGTACGCGCTGTACTTTAAATATTCCCCATCCTAATTTGTTCTTGAATGGGCTTTGGTACTTTTCCTGTTTTTGATTGATTGCCAGCTTTTCTCTATTTTTCATCACTAGCACGGTTCTTCTAAACGGGGCAGATTTTAATAAATTATAATTTTCTGTAATTTTTATTACAGCCGTTGTCTTCAAACGGTTGTCTAACTTTTCCTGCATCTGATGTTTACTTGCATACTCTAACTCATTTTACATTTCTAGCCCTGACCCTAAAAGTCGCCGAGATCTTCTTATACATGCTACTATTTTCTACTATGTTCTAATATGTTTATAATGTTTTCATTTCTATTTATCTTAAGCACTATTTGTTGGAAGACTAAAAAAAAAGTTCTGCACGCTTTCTATTTGCTTGTTTTCAACTACTTGTGTATATATGTTATTAACAATTTACACAATCACAGGGTTCCAAGCGGTGGCTCTTATTCACAAGATTCTGCAGCGTCCGTAGTCGACGTGACAGTCTCGTACGACTTCGGCTGGCAGAAGCGAGGAAACGGTCGAACATACGACAGTAAGAGCGGTCAGGGTTCTGTTGGCGGCTTACGCTCTAAGAAACTCTTGGCTTATGGCGTGAAGAGCACATGCTGTGCCATGTGCCGAAAGGGCCACTCACCTGACAGCCACAAATGTACCAAAAATTGGTCGGTGAGTGCGAAAGCCATGGAGGCAGATACAGCGGTTCAACTAATGGTGAAAAATCCAGATTTTAAAAAAGCTGGAATCCGAATAGGAACACTTATCGGGGATGAAGATTCGTCCACAATTGCGGCAGTCCAACGAGAAACTTCACATCGAGTCGTCAAGTGGTCGGATTCCAATCATGTGCGTAAAAAGTTCACGGGGAAAAATTATAAGTTGGCCAGCACTCATCGAGAGCTTGACAGAGGATCTGTCATCCCATATTTAAAGCGATGCTTCAATTATGCCTTGGACCAAAATAAAGGAAATACTGAAGCTACGACGAAAGCTCTATTAAGCATTGCCGAGCACATATTTGGGAGCCATAGCAACTGCGGCACTTGGTGCGAGGCCAAAGACAATCCGGAGTACGTGTTTAAGAGTTTACCGAAGGGGAAACCTCTTTCCAGTAAAATTCTGCAAACTGCACTTCATGGGGTCTTGATGGAGTTCACATCTCGGGTGTTGAAAGTTGCGCCGGGGGGATCGTCTCAACTCAATGAATCCTTTAACCATATGGTGGCCACCAGAGCACCGAAGTCCAGACATTACGCATCTTCGCGTTCTATCCTTCTGCGAGTGGCAGCAGCAGTCTGTCAGAAAAATGTTGGAGCTAGACACATTATCGATGTAAGAGTCGAAGCTGGATTACCGCCAGGAATGATAGCTGAAGAATACTGCCTACGAAGAGAAGTCTTGCAACGAACAATAGCTGTAAAACGTATCACACTCGAAGCAAAACGCCGTCGATGTTATTTGAAAAATAAAAGGCAACGTATCACCATAGCACGAGAAAGCAGGGAAGGGATTACTTATCAATCGGGTATGGGACTGGATCTTCCTATCGAAACAACTTGTGAAATTGATGAGCCTCTCCGTGAAGACAGTCCGCAAGTCATCGTTGACATCGAAACTACTGGTCTGGCATCTACTGCAGACATTGTTCAAATAGCAGCGAAGTGTGGCGATCAGGAGTTCGCACGGTACATGCTACCTTCCCAATCTATAAATTGTCATGCAGCAGAAAAAACTGGATTATCAGTGGTTGGAGGAGAGCTACATCATTACAGTCAGGTAGTGACGACGATTCCACCACGAGAAGTAGGAAAAGAATTTATACGCTTCCTCGGAGAATGTGGTCCACAGGCGCTGCTGCTCGGACATAATATCGTACGCTTCGATGCACCGCGGATCATGCGTTGGCTACAAGGACTCGGTCTCTTGGAAAGTTTTGTCAAAGGTGTTTATGGAGTGTGCGATACAATTCCACTCATCGGACAAGGAAAAGTTAAAAAACAAGAAGAGCTCGCAAAGTTATATTTGAATGGCGAGGAATGGGAAAGAATTATAGCTGGTTCTCACAATGCCTTAACTGACTGCCAGATCCTGTACGGTTTACTAGCTCATTTCAAAGTAAGCGATACAGCAATTACGGCCGGGGCTTTAAGATTGCAGACTTTACTGCAACGGCAAGCAATCGCAAAGAAGAAAGCGCAATTTCTAGAAACTTTTCAGTGCCTAAGAGATCATATTTCGAAGAACATGATGTCGAAAATCGCTGCTGCCGGTATCAATATGAACAGCCTTCGTGATGCGTTCAATCGATCTGGCGCTGACGGTGTCAAACTATGTTTGGCCGTAAGTGTCAATGGAAAACGCCGAGTAACATCGAACAAAAAGATTATCGATAAAGTCATCGATTTCCTTGCTTCGTCGAACGAGGAGAGAGGGATGGAAGTAAGACCATCTTCTGCATCGGAGTCTAAACAATCATTCGCGTTTGCCACATACTGGGTGTGCTGCCTCGACTGGTAGTGTATGCCATATCTATTATCCGTAAAAATGGCCAGTCAGCTTTGTCAAATAATTGGACTGACTGGGGTGTATGCTCTGCGTGGAATCTTGTGGCATGTTCCCATAATGCTTGTTTCCATACAACTAAAAATTTCTGTTTTTATTGCTTTTGAACGGTCTTGCACGCTTTAGAATATAGGACGTTCAGCAATACTCTAGCAATACTTCGCTTTTGTATTCGATAATAAGTTAGTGGCAAACGCAAATGAATTGGCTGGCTGTCTGATAATAACGTTTATTAAAAAATTTATACATAGTGACAAAAATTAATGACCAAAAATTGAATATTTATTTATTTATTTATTTATTTATTTTTATTACTAAAGCCCAACAGTTTTACAACCAATAACAGGGCTACTATATACAGAGGTGCGCAACATAGTAGAATGACAAAGAAATAGAAATAAGAAATAGAAAATAACAGCGTAAAAATAAAAAAGAAAATAAAAGTGCAATGCAATTAAACTGCATATGATGAGTCAAAATAACGTTTCAATGCATTGGAAAAACTGCTGAACGTATCGGCAAATACATCTAGGCGGACAGAAGACTTTGCACATTCATTCTCGATTATATTAAATCCTTCACTTAAGTAATACATGGGACATGATCGAGTCCAAGCTGAATTGGAGGCACGCGTGTAAAAAGAATTATAAGACCGTGACGAGAGTCTCGGAACCGTAAAATTCAGATCGGAAAGTAACAGGGGTGCATTAATAAATCCATTAATTAATTTAAAAATAAAAAGTAAAGAATAAAATTTACGTCTGTCATTAAGCGACCATTCATTGAAGCGCGCTAATAGAGAGTCATGATTAAATCCCTGAGGGGGATAGGTTCCATCAGATTTCCACGCCATAAATTTCAGAAATCGGCGCTGACAGGATTCAAGAGCATCAATATGCTTATGAAGCGATGGAAACCACACAAGACACCCATATTCCAGCTTGGACCTTACAAGTGAATAATATAAGACCTTAATAGGCGAAGTTGAACGAAAGTTTCGACATATCTTCATAATAAAACCCATCATTTTTGACGCAGATGCGACCATATAATCAATTTGAGGATTGAAAGACAATTTATTATCAATGAAAACACCAAGGTCTTTAAAAACGTTAACTCGCTGTAGGCAAACTCCATTTATGGTGTAATCGAATATGATAGGGTCATTTTTACGTGATATCGTCATTACAACACATTTCCCTGAATTCAGAGAAAGCTTAAAAAGATCACACTGCGAGACAAATTTATCAATATTACTTTGTAAATTCACACAATCAGCAATCGAAGCAATTGGCAAAAATAATTTCGCATCATCCGCGTAAAAAAGGTAGAAACAATTAAGAGGAGCTGCAATATCATTAATAGAAATAACAAAAAGTAAAGGTCCTAGGTTGGAGCCCTGTGGCACACCAGAGGACGGACAATAAGGATATATTATATACATTGAAATTATAGTGATATTATATACAATTTATTTTCACTTTTTATTTTATAGGTGCAGCCGAGAGATATACACCGTTCGATGCTCGACAACTGCTTACCAGCTGCTGGACAGCCGTCTTTACGCTAATCATACTCGCCTCTTCACCGGCTTTCGCAGTGTCGTGTCCATTCCCATGAGAGATGCGATTCTTATAGCTATCTTGATTTTTAGGACAATAAAATTGAAAAAATTGAGTGTAAAAATATAAATATAAATTACTGTTGAATTACATTTAAACAGTAAAAAATAACAAATAAAATATTTTGACAAATTTGACATTACATTACCGACTATATTGATTCCGCCCCCGCATCCTGTTCTTTATTTCCCTTTTCTCTCCATTATGCACGTTTTAAAATTAATTTTCTATACAAAAATGACATATAACAAGGTTTTAATCGGGTAAGATTCTTCATCTCGTGTTAACCAAATGAAATTCGAGTAGCTAGAATAAATTAAACGCAAAAATAGTATAACAATCTACTTGTACTTCGAACATTCATGTTATAAATCACAAAATACGATAAAATTACATTACCTCTAACTGATTTAATATATATACTATACCTGATTCTTCCCATTCAGTTTTATTTTTAATTTTCCCACAGTAATATTATCACTGTTTCCGGATAACCTATTTGGGCAATACCGTTTCAATGATAATTTAATTATCAGTTAATCATAATTATAACAGCACTTTTATTTCGTCAAAGCCGTCGTATATATACACATTTGTCTTTGCGCGCACTCACACCTAACCTTACGCCGACGATCCCAGCGTGCGGCGTTGCCACGTCGCCACGCTCGAGTTGTGAAAGTCAGCGCTTGAGCACCGGAAGACAAACTTTGATTATTAATTTAAAAAAAACTGTACGGTGGATCGTGTCCACCTTCAACTGTAGACTTCCTCACAGTATCCTCTTTTCATCGATATATATTGTTCGGACATTTTTGGCAAAAGATTTTTCGTAAACTCGTGTTATTCATAGGAAAATACCTCTTTTCCTATTAGACCAATATTAAAATCACCTAATTTTGAAATTAAATATCTTGAGAACGGGACGGTGAATTATCTTTTTTCTGGGCTCAATCGATTCAGGAGAGTTCCTTCTTTCGATATAAAAAATAAAACCTATCACTTTTGGCAAAAGTTCTTCACGACCAAACCACCTTAAGGGTATGGGAGAATAGAAGAATTGCGAACATCTAAGGGAAAAGTTAAATAAAGCTGACGATTATTTATCAATTATAGAAGTCTATTTCAAGTAATATTCCAGTTATTTGGCTTTAAATTACAATACTATTTATAAATTTTCAACATGAACAATTTTAAACAAAACGCAAAACTTTGCCATTCGGAGTTACCCGCCGCACGCGGGGCAATGCCGAATCGTAGCTAGGGTAATTACGAACGGGTTTTGCTTATTGTTTAAAATTATAATTTATGTTGATAATCTGCCTTGAAAAAATCCAAGTAATATCTTTACCTTGAAAAAATCAAAGTAACCCACACAGCACAAAACTAAACAGAAATGTTTCAGAAACGTTTCAAAGTTTCTAAAAGTTTCTAAGTAACACTAAAACGTCGTTGATACATCTAAAATACATAACATAGAAACGTAACATTTAAAACGTTTACGCAATGTTTATGAAAGGTTTTTACATACAAGTCTGAAGTCTGAAAGATGCTGAAATATTATATGTATGTATACAAGGTGTTTCCTTTATCTCTTACACCTCATGAAATAACTTTTTTATTTGTGATTCTAGAAAAAAATGCTTCAGACAAAAGTTGTACGGTTTCAAGGGGGACATAGGATGGTGGCAATGATTTGACCTTGGACAGTTATTTAAAGGTCACATGAAAGTTACCTTCAATTTTTTAAATAAAATCCTCCTACTTTTTATTATATATTCTTGTAGTCCTTGTCGAGACTTTTTCAAAACACTATAACAAAGCTCTCTTTTGTTAAGAATTTTCTGAGATATTTCAAATTTTGTCATGATATTTTTAATTGTAAAATATGAAATATCTCGTAAAGTATTCACTTTTCGATGACTTTACCTTGATACTTTTATACGTAGAATAATGAAAGGAATCGAATGATGTAAAAAAACAGACAAATTTATTTTAAAAAATTTGATTGCATTTTGTGGACAAACTTAATTTTGAAAAATTTCAAATGTAAAAATTAATATTATTATTCGATTTCTTTGATTATTCTATGTATAAAAGTATTAAGGTAAAGTCATCGAAAAGTGAATACTTTACAAGATATTTCATATTTTATATTAAAAATATTATGACAAAATTTGAAATATCTCAGTAAATTTTTAACAAAAGAGAACTTTATTATAGTGTTTTAAAAACGTCGTGACAAGGGCTATAAGAATATACAATAAAAATAGGGGCTTCTATATAAAAAAACTTAGATTAAAAGCATCTTAAATTTTTTAAATAAAATACCATTGAGGGTTAAATAAAAAATAGTTTTGATTGCATATTCTTGTAGTCCTTGTCGAGACATTTTCAAAACACTATAATGCAACTCTCTTTCGTTAAGAATTTCCTGAGATATTTTAAGAAAAATGCACGGTAGCGCATCTTTCCATGCTAGTTCGCAATGACACCGATAGGCGGCGCATAGTGGTGAGATTAACTCGTAAGTAAGTTTCAGTTGAGAGCGAATATAAGCAGGTCTAGGCGAAGCAATATCATGACATCCGCAAGACGTATATCTTTGCCAGCAAGATTGCTGCGATGATATAAATATATATAAGACTATATTTTCCAAAGGAAGATGTATGTTTTTCAATATTAAATAACTTTTTCAAATGTGAAACAATATTATTTCTTCAAATCTTAAATAAAAATTATCCTATTTTAGCGCATGTCATAATTGCCAGATACCTGTATGTAACACACTCAAAATGTTTTGCAAAACATCTCAGAAATGTTGCAAAATGTTTAAGTGATGTCTGTGCAACCTTTTATAAACGTCTTTGTGACAAATGAGCGGACATTTTCACGTATCTGAGACGTGTATGAGACATTTATGAGATATTTTTTGTAACGCTTTGCGAAGGTCTCTGAAAGGTATTTGTTCAGTTTTGTGCTGTGTGGGAATCAAGAGACACAGTAGTGCCTCGCGCCAAGTACGCGCAAAGCGAGACCGCCGTGGCTCTATTAACGCGACGCAACGAGTTGCGAGTACCCGAGATTTTGAGATCTCGATAACTAGCGAACGGATTAAGTTCCAACTAAGCTTAATGGATAGCTTGGACTAAATTCGTATAATAAAAGTGTTTTTATGTTTCCGCTACGTGCCCTACAAGCGGAGATATTGCGATGCAAAACTTGAAGCTGAAAATTTACAATTAAGAAACGTCGTTCTCCGTTTGCTGTGTTCGCCACCGCGGCCCCCTTCGCATCCCCCCTCCCAACCCTGTACAGAGTGGACCTCGCTTTAACTTACAAAGCATACTTTTCATATACCAACTATTCTCTGCTTTAACAAATTATTTCTGCTACAGATATTAAGCGTCGAAGTTAACAAAGCAGAAATAATTTGTTAAAGCAAAGAACAGTTGGTATATAAAAAGTACATATTTATATAACAACTATTCATCGTACATATAAATATGTACTTTTCATTAGTGCTCGGAAAAAGAATCGGGTAACATGGCAAATTATTTCTGTTTCGTTAACTTCGACGCTTAATATCTGTACAGCACATTCTCTGCTATAATAAAAAGACTGTTCAATATACAAACGATTCGCTGCTTTAAATAACTTTCCTTCGTTCATACATCGTCAAATATAACTTTGACACTCGGATTACCGCATTCTTTGACGCAACGGCTGAAATCGATTTTGACTCCAATAAACTTTCGTTTGATTGTAATGAACAATATTATCTCATGACATAATAAAAATGAATTAAAATTATGTTAGTGTTTGTTCGTACTTTTGCTCCAATTCTATTGCTTCAGATTTAAATTTCTTCATCGTATTGTTCATTTCCTCTGTTGTCTATGTACTAACTCATGTCTACAATGGGGCGAGAAGTCCTCCGGGGCGAAGCCCGGGTAACCAGCTAGTATATGAAATAAAATAGAAAATAAACTTAAACAATTTATCAATACCTGAGATATCTCAGTTGCCTGGTAATTGCTTATCATGTAAGCAAGTTAAAATTACTTCCATGATCGACATGAAACAAGTCAATTGCTTTTTATCTGGTACTCGTTTCATTGCTTCAGCTATTGCTGTGATATACGGGTGCTGCTGCGGCTAAAGCGGCTGCTGCTGCTGCTGCTGCTGCTGCTGAGCAGTAGAATTACGCTGCAAATATACCGTTGCCACTACATTGAAAGCATGAGAAGACTGGCACAATACACTCTCGATTGTTTCTGTTGTCTTCTGCTTTTTTGCTGCAAATCGATCTGGACCTGGCACCACTTTCTTCTTCTGGATTGCAATGCCCATAGCCTCAGTAACAATAATGTCAGCAGCTGTCTTCCTTTGTACTCTATTATTCACATCAGATACATTGTCCTCACAACCTTTCGAGGTAACAGGAGATTGCTGGTCTGAGGTAGCAATATTTGCTGATAAGGACTCATCACGTGAAGGACTGCTAATGCTATCATCAGCGCATGTCGGCACATTCATACAACTCAATACATCATTTGATGAACTTGACATTGTCTTCACTGTAGAGTCTTTGGTGACTAGCGACGACCCCATAATACTTTGTGATGTCATACTTTTTTCTTGCTGGAAATCTGCTATAGAGCTGCGCGACCTGATAAAAATATTGATATTTTATCAAAGCGATAAGGTATATTCTCCAAAGATAACTATATACTTGCATTCTATGTGCAATGTGCGGTGTCAGGAAAGACATTTGCTTAAAGTAAATCCAAATTTTAGTCATTTTCGATTCTGAACCACTGGGTTGACCTGTCTTTTTTTCCCGTAACTTCTTGGTGAATGTATTGCGAAGAGTATTCCAACGCCCTTCTGCTTACTCACCTAATGTCACCAAATGTAAAATAGAAGTTTGCTATTAACAAACTTCTACTACTTTGCTTTTTTAATTTTTAATAATTTTTATATTTTTTAACTTTTTAATTTTTTAAATTATTTATTTATTTATTGTTTTTAATACTAACCTGTGCAGCCAAGCGTCTCCCCAATACTTTTCCATATATCAAGTTTCAGTTCGTTATTCTTATAATCTTTTTGTGTTTTCATATATAGCACTAAATTTTCTCTCACAAGAGAAATTAGAATTTCATCACTGATATATTCTGTCTCAATGATATCAATATCCTGAATATCCGTGTTCGGTTCCATCGTGTAAACCCGTTAATATTTTGATATTTGCGTACACCCGCTTCTAATTTCACATTGCGCGATCGATTGTAAGCCGTAAGTTTTTAACCGTTCAGAAATAAAATTTCGCCAAATCGTTTGAGGATTTAAGATTAGAGCTAAAGGAAGGGCGCAAAAGCCTTAAGGGAAATGACGTCACAAGTTACGACTTAAAGCTTAAGTCATACACCTTAAATTTTCATTGTGGACACCGATTTTAAGAACGGAAATGACGTCACAACTTATGTCTAAAAGCTTAAATCTTGCGCCTTAAATTCTCATTGTAGACGCCGCTTAACGTAAACTATAGATTTTCAGAACGCAACCGGGAAGGCATTATTGACGCCGTCTATACCATGCCCTCAGGTATCTGGCTTTCCTCCAATTGCAACGACAAGTCATCGAAGTCGATAGACTCACTGGGAAAGAAACATGAGTAAATATTACGTGTTATGCAGACAACGTTACAATTCTCAAAAAATCGATACAATAACATTACGTACAAATTTACGTTGTCCTTTGACCGTGAAATGGCATTGATTTCATCACCGACATTGTCTATCTCACCAGACATGATCAGGGATACAATATGATTCACTGTGTGGTTAGCGTCATCCGTAGAATTATATTTGTATAATATATTACATCTAAAAGGTACTATTCAAAACATCGATTAACAGTATAATAATAGTTTACTTACAACTTAACTTTATATACTCGGATAAGGAGAGATTGCGAATACAAAACAATTCCTGGTTATTTATGCGAAAATAAACGGCGTACGGACCATAAAACTTAACTTTCTTGAGCTGCTCTAGTGAAGGATCCATTTCTTCATTTATAACAGATAATGCGTAAATGAGAAACACTTCAAAGGTTCAAACACTGACGAAAAGCACTACCCAACAATACGGAAAGAAAATGCGTCTCTTTTTCTTTTCTCGCTTTTCCGTTGTGTACTCGATACTTTTCTGTAAGTACTCGATCTTACTCGATATATCGAGTAGTAAAAGCATCGAGTACAAAGTACTCGATACGGCGATGAAAACATCTCGATCTTCCAATACCGAATGAGTATCGCCCATCTTTAGTCCGTTCCTGTTTCGTTCCGTAAAAAGTTTCTCTACCAGTCCCATGTAGCAAAAACGGATCGGAATCTGGTTACAAAATATATTTCACTCTTACAATTCAGTATTTCAGAGTACTCGCAACAATGTTATCGGCAAGATAATGGCACAAATTACGTATGTTATTGCATCAATCGCGTCACAATAACAAAATATCGAAGAATTAAGCACATTTACCTGCGACCAAAGCGAAATTCCGTTCCGTTTTTGCTACGTAGGATCTACAGAGAAACTTTTTACGGAACGGAACAGGAACGGACCGCTCAATTCTAGTCTAGTCTAGTGAGAAATCCGATCCGTGCTTAATGGGACTGCACCCTTAATCAACGAAAATAATATTCCGTTCATTTCCCTTCAATTATAATAGACAAAACTCGATATTCATTGTTTACTTGATTACCACTATTTTGTTTATCTTTCACTCATACAAGGTGAAAACCGACCAAATTGTCTAACCGCTTTTATTCTGCCATTATTTTTCTTCTTTAATAAACGAAGTTATTGTTAACCTGATACCTCGCGCTTCGTGTGACTTATTTTGTGTTCGTCTCTACTTATTTGCGCTGTTCTGCATCCGCCCTGCTCCTCTACCGTTAGGCCGAGCTGGCTGGCCCCTCGTGCGAAAGGCTTCGGGTTCTCGCGATTTCGCGTCGGGTTTTTTGGAAGTTTGTGAATGCGAGTTAACGCGTCTGGCGCCCAACGACAAAGTTTTGCGAGTGGTCTAATCGTGTGAGAACTTATCTCGAGAGGCCCGACATCCGACTGTCCTGTCACCCCTTTTGCTCCGGCTCACGAAAAAGTCGTGACAGTACATCTAATAAAGCAGTAGAATGTAAATAATTTTTATTTTTGGATCAAACCAATCATATATTATAATTATTGTTAGAGAGCGAGGGAGAGCGAGCTATCTCTCTCTCTCTCTCTCTCTCTCTCTCTCTCTCTCTCTCTCTCTCTCTCTCTCTCTCTCTCTTTATTTTATAAATTGTTATATCTAGTTTTAAGTTACAATCCTTTGCGTTAGTCACTATCAATTGTTTTCTTAGTTTATTTTCAAATTTCCTTTCATATTATATTTTCTTATTACTTAGTTCTATGTATTTTTGCATTTTTGTATTTTTGTTTGTATTTTGTTTACACATGCTTATTCATGATTTGCCTAAAGTCTTGACTATGGCATAATAAAACTCAATCAATCTCTCTCTCTCTCTCTCTCTCTCTCTCTCTCTCTCTCTCTCTCTCTCTCTCTCTCTCTGTTACAGATTTAAGCAAGTTTTTCGTTGCTTTTTAAGATAGATATTTTATCTTTCTTTCCTTGCAACTGCCGTGCTGGATATCGTGGAGTACAAGTTTACTTCTCATTCTAACCTCACTTTTGCCTGATCTTGGGATAGCGCATGAATTGCCTTCTGGTTTTCTCTTGTGGTGACATCTGTGGGCTTCGATACACACCACCAACTGTTACCCTTTGAATTGCCTCTCTGCATTTTGGTTCGACTCCTCGCTGTAGTCACCTCATCAATCATGTCACAATTAAGGAGTGACGACACAACAATTGTGCTGTTACGTCAACTGTTGGAGCAGATGAAGTCGTCCGAAGCGCGATTCTCCGCATTTGTTGATTCGTCCGATGCGCGATCCTGTGAACTCAACGACAGATTCTGTGAATTCAACGACAAACTCAACCAGTTAAACAGCCTAGCTATAAGTGTCGACCACAACAGTCAGCGTATTGCTGAGTTGGAGCAGCAGTGTGCTGCTCTCACGAATAAAGTGCGTGGTTTAAAGAGCAAATTAAAAATCGAATTAGAAAGTGAATTAAAGAGCGAACTAAAGTGTGAATTAAAGAGAGATCTGAGTGGTCCTCATCTTGTCCCGCAGCCTTCCGCGTCTCGAGTCTTCGAACATCGGATATTATTATTTCCGGGTTACCGGGTTCTCTGACTGACACATCGGAACAGCTTGTCTCTAGTGTTTTTCGCGCGCTGGGTACACCGCAGCTTGTTTCTGATGTTCTCGAGACTCGAGACGTGGGGGGTAGTGTCGTGTCTATGAAGTCTGTGGCGCACGGTGTGGCGCCTAGCACTGATTCTGCCTCCGATCGTCCTGTCCCTGCGGTCAGACGGCGATCTATAATTGTTGTACTCAAGTCGCGGCAGATTCGTGACTACATACTCAGTGCTATGCGCCGTAAACGTCGACTGTCCGTCAACGATGTTTTCTCAAAAGATGTCCCCGGCCATATTTATATTAACGAACTGCTTCCTATAGATATTTACAAATTGTTGCGCCGGACTCGAGTTATAGCCGGGCAGTTATCTTTTAAGCACGTATGGTGCACGAACGGTATGATTTTTGTCCGCAAGGCACATGGTCAGTCTCCCATATTGATTACTTCTGAGGCTGATTTAGCGGGGCTTCAATGACCCTAAGCGGATGCTGGCTGTGTTCCTTCGGTTTCTGTGACCCGGCTTAACTTATATATTTCCCACGATCTTGTAGACTCAGACATTTGTGATGGCACATGCATGCCGCTCTTATTCACCACTATAATGCGATGATCGCCTTAGGTTTAATGAAGGTTCCACATACGCACATGCGAGTCACTCTTTTTCACCACGATGAAATATTTAATTATTTATAAGCTTTTTCACTTTATGTTCAACATTACAATCGTTTTATGCTCAAGTCTATATTAGTCTAGTTACGTGGTTATACTTGTTACGTACTCTAGTTACGTGGTTATACTTGTCCTTTATTTGAGAGAGCATAATAACTGGATTTCGTTGATTCATAATTCTTCAGCAGTATTTCAGATAATTTCACTTTTCAACGAAATTCTTAGCTTTACATTCTTAGCTGTATATTTCGCTACTCATTTACTACAAGTGTATTTTCAACGATATTCTTAGCTTTACATTCTTAGCTGTATATTTCGCTACTTATTTACTACAAATGTATTTTCAACGAAATTCTTAGCTTTATATTCTTCTTTCTATTTTCAACGATATTCTTAGCTTTACATTCTTAGCTGTATATTTCGCTACTTATTTACTACAAATGTATTTTCAACGAAATTCTTAGCTTTATATTCTTAGCTGTATATTTCACTACTTATTCACCATAAGTGTATTTCTTTGTTTTTATCTGCTTTTATTGTACCTTTGCCCTTTAGCTTTTGCTTGGGCATAATAAACCTAATCAATCAATCAATCAATCTCTCTCTCTCTCTCCCTCTCCCTCTCCCTCTCTCCCTCTCTCCCTCTCTCCCTCTCTCCCTCTCTCCCTCTCTCCCTCTCTCCCTCTCTCCCTCTCCCTCGTTAGAGCCGATCTCTCTATCAGACGATCGTAACGGCTGGCGCTACCTCATACTTTCCAAATTCCCAATCACAGAACTGAGACTTACCATAAGTCCTTTCACCTAGCGGGAATTTATTTATGGAATTCGCTTCCGACCGAGGTAGTGTCGTCTTCGTCTCTCAACGAATTTAAACAAAAGCTCAACGGCTATCTATTTACACTCGAGCTTAGTTCTGTTTGAGGGTCTACCTTGTGGATATCCGCCGTTCTAGTAGGACGTGGCGCTAGCGCGTGTTAGGTTTAAGCACATTTAGTCTAAGTTTTCTAGTCACTGTTCATAAGTTGTTGCTCCTTTAACTTCTAAGTTAGTCTTAAGTTTCAATGTCAATTTTCTGCGGCGACTTTCATTTGTTGTCTGAGGGAGCACGACCGAATTTCGTTGATTCCTAATTCCTCAGCATTGTTTCAGTCACTCATACTTTTTCAGCGAAATTTGGTTGTGACGCATTGGCTTTGGTGGAAATAATACTTTTACCTTTGCAATTTAGTCTTCATTATCTTCATTATTTCTGCTTTTGCTCACTTTTTTATCATAGTTATTGCGTCTTTTTATTTTATACTGATTCCAGCTTTTGTCTTATTTTACTCTTGTTTACTTCATGTATATCCTTGTATCATTCAACCTTTGCCTAAAGTCTTGACTATGGCATAACAAATAAACTCAAACTCAAACTCAAACTCCCTCTCTCCCTCTCTCCCTCTCTCCCTCTCTCCCTCTCTCCCTCTCTCCCTCTCTCCCTCTCTCCCTCTCTCCCTCTCTCCTCTCTCTCTCTCTGGTGGTGAGTACTGCACGTCGCATTGTGTCCTTGCTCCTGCTTTTTCTGAATTTTCTCGCTGCCGTGAACTGCCTTCGGGCTGCTTTGTTGCAGATTTGAGCATGTTTCTTGTTGCTTAGTGGAATTTATATTTTTCCTTCTCTCCTCGCAACTGCTGGGCTGGATATCTTCGAGTGAAGTTCTTCAAATTTTAACCTCACTTTCCTGGTCTCTGATTGCTGTTGCCTCTGCAAGAATTGCCTGAGTCGCGCGTGTGGCGACATCTGTGAGCCTTGCGGCGTACCACCATCTATTACCCACAGGACCGCCGTGCCTCCTGGTTCTGCTCTCTGCTGCTGTCAGCCGATCGACCATGCAACGCGAGTGCGTAAGATGCAAGAAAACGGTTGCAACGGAGTCTGTTGTGTGCGAGTGCAACAGACTCTTCCATCCTGGTTGTGTTAAGGTGTACTTTTACTACAAATATGCGGGCCAGTGCTGCAGGGATTTGGCGGTTAAGCTGTTTCCTGAGTTGGGTGGCGACGGTGTCAAGTCGATCATGCCATCGGCTGCCTCAACTCCTGCCCCTCTTACACCGGGGGTTGAGTGCACGGAGCTATTGGACTTTTCAGTTCCTGCTTGTACTGGCACTTTGCCGAAGTCAGTGACTGGTGGCACTACAAACGCGCTCTTACGCCAGCTGGTTGAGCAGATGAAGTCGTCCGAGGCGCGATTCTCTGCATTTGCTGAGTCGTCCGAGGCGCGACTCTGTGAACTCAGCGATAAACTCAACCAGTTAAATTGTTTGGCCAAAAGTGTCGACCGCAACACTCAGCGTATAGCTGAGTTGGAGCAGCAGTGTACTGCTCTCACAAATCAAGTGTGCGGCCTAAAGGGCGAATTAAAGGGCGAACTAAAGAGCGAACTAAAGAGCGAACTGAGAAGTGATCTTAGTGGTTCTCGTCTCGATCCGCGGTCTCCTTCGTCTCGAAACTCGCGAACTTCCGACATCATTGTCTCCGGCTTTCCTTCTTCTCTGACTGACACATCGATGAACCTTGTTACCAGCGTTTTTCGTGCGCTTAATATATCTCAGCTGGCTTCGGACGTTCTTGAGACTCGTGACGTGGGGGGCGGTGGTGTGTCTGCGGTGCGTGGTGTTGCGTCCGGCTCAGTTTCGGCCCCAGATCTTCGACCCGTCACCGGGGGCGGAGTGCGATCGGTTATTGTAGCGCTTAAGTCACGTGAGATTCGCGACCACATTCTCACCGTTATGCGCCGGAAACGTCGACTCACTGTCAGCGAGGTTTTCACGACGGATGTCCCCGGGCATATTTATGTCAATGAGCTCCTGCCTTCCGATGTTTACAAATTGTTGCGCCGGACTCGGGTTGAAGCCAAGCGACGATCTTATAAGCATGTATGGTGCAGCGACGGCCAGATTTTTGTCCGTAAGGACCTTGGTCAGTCTCCAGTTCTGATCACTACTGAGGCCAATTTGGCGGGGCTTGAGTGACTTGCGGTCGATGCTGGCCGTGTTCAGTCTGCTTCGCGCGACTGTCTTGCGATCGCTCACTTCAACGCTAGCTCCCTTCCTGCTCATTTTGAGTCAATTCAGGCCTTTTTATAGTTTAATTTTTTTCATATTATTTCAATTTCTGAGACCTGGCTTCACTCACATATTTCCGATGATCTAGTGCGTATCCCTGGCTATTATTTGTTGCGTGTGGACAGAGAGGGCAGGGAGGGAGGTGGTGTTGCCTGTTACGTGCATGAGTCATTGCGTGCGCGCGTTCTGGCGTCGTCACCTTCCGCTTTTTCGAATGCACCCGAATACCTAATTCTCGACATCCGTTATGGCACGTGTGAGCCTCTCCTATTCACCACCATGTACCGCAGACCCAAGGGCAAAAATTTCAGTGACTACATCGACGTGCTTACTACATTTATACATAATTATAAGAACATTATTATTACTGGTGACTTGAATAGTAACCTCCTCGTATCATCATATGAATCTAATCACCTTAGAGGCATTGTCTCACAGTTGTCGCTTAATATTGTCGAATCGCGGTCGACTTTTCACACCAGCTCCTCGGACTCATGGTTGGACGGTTTCATAGTTGACAACTTGGACAAAGTTTTATCTTTTCGAAAGTCTGACGCTCCTTTTATTAATGGTCACGATCTCATCGAGTTATCCTATTCATTTAAGGTTCCGTCCTTCACTAATCGCACCTTAGTTCAACGCTGCTACAAGAGATTTGACGAGGAAGCGTTCGTTCAGCCTCTTACTTCCAAGCTCTCGTCATCTTTCCCGTCTGATTTTGGTCCGACGAGCCCGGGCGAGTCGGACATTGATAACATCTTGAGCACTATTACTAATGATTTTCCTGCTAGCCTTGATCTGCATGCTCCTGTTCACTCTTTTCGAGTGACTCGTTCATCAGCGCCTTGGCTTACCGATAACCTCTCTGGCCAAATTCGGCATCGTAACTGTCTCTTCAATGCTGCGCGCAGATCAGGCAGCATTCTCGACTTTCACATATACAGGCTTTACAGGAATCGTCTCACGCTTGATTTAAGGGGAGCCAGAGAGAAGTTCTATATGAATAGATTGAGCACAGCTTCTGATCCGTCCAAGATTTGGCGTGAACTCGCCAACCTTGGTTTAGACGAATCGCCTCTTTCCTCACCTCTTGTCTTTTTTTCACGTGATCTCTTGAATGCCCATTATTCCTCGGTCTCAAATTGTTATCCTTCCTGTTCACAATCTAAATTCTCCAATATCATTTTATCCACTATGCCTGATGAACCACATTTCAGTTTCACCGAGATATCTCACGATAACCGTCGCTCCTTGATGGTTTCTTCACCTTCTGTTTCCTTCGCCTCAGGTTACGATCAACTACCTCTGTTTGCTATTGCCTTGGCCTTTTCTCATATTGGTAACCTTTTGATCTCTTTTTTCAACTGCTGTCTCAATCTGGGTTATTTCCCATCTCTCTGGAAACGCGCTTTAGTGCGTCCTCTCTCTAAAGTTAGATCACCTACCTCTCCCTCTGAAACGAGACCTATTGCCAACTTGTGTGAACTTTCCAAGCTGTTTGAGAGAATCCTTCACCGCCAAATCGTTGACTTCATCAATTTGCACCATATTCTCGACGACCATCAATCTGGTTATCGTAAGGGTTACTCTACTCAGTCTGCCCTTCTTAGACTATCTCACGATATTAAGAGTGGCGTTGACGCAGGTGAGGTATTGATCCTTGTCCTCTTTGACTTCAGCAAGGCTTTCGACACTGTCTCTCATCCCTTGCTTCTGTCTAAACTGAGGAAACTAGGGTTTTCTGATCTTGCCCTCAAATTAATTTTTTCATACCTCACTGGTCGCTCTCAGGCGGTCGTTGATCTGGCTGGTGGATTCTCCGATTGGCTTTCCATCACCTCTGGTATGCCTCAGGGATCAGTTTTGGGACCGCTCCTCTTTTCCCTGTTCATTAATGACATTGGTGCGTCTCTTAGATTTACCCAACGCTTGATTTTCGCTGATGACACTCAGATTTACCGCAGGTGTCTCTTTGGTCAGTTGAGGGTTGCTTTGCGGTTGGTGGCCCATGATGTCGGAGTCATCTCTGAATATGCGACCACAAATGGATTGACTCTCAATCTTAAGAAATCCAAAGTATTAATATTCGGTAGCAAGCGTTACGTGGACCAAATAGATCTTCACGATTTACCTCTCATCTCTGTTAGTGGTACCTCGATTCCGTTTGTCTCTCAGGCTCGGAATCTAGGTGTCATTATGAGCTCTGATCTATCTTGGAACAGCCACGTCGCTTACATTTCCAAGCGGGTACACTTCACGCTGCACAAGCTTAAGTTTCATAAAAACTCCTCATCATTGCAATTGCGTGTAAAACTCGTGTCTGCATTGATTTGGCCTCTGTTAGACTACTGCTCTCTTGTTTACAACGATGTTACTGATGAGCTTAACACTAAACTGCAGAGGCTTATCAATTGTACGATCCGGTTTATCTTTAATCTGAGTCGAGACGAACATATCACTCCTTACCGTCAACGATTAGGGTGGCTGTCTGTTAGAAATCGACGTCTCTATTTCCTTGGCATCGAAATGTTTAAGATATATCATGGTATGTCTCCTGGCTACCTCTCGGAGATCTTTGTCAGAGCCGATCTCTCGATTAGACAATCGTCACGGCTGGCACTTCCTCGTACTTTCCAAATTCCCATTCACAGAACCGAGACTTACCACCAGTCCTTTCACCTAGCGGGTATTTACTTATGTAATTCGCTTCCTACTGAGGTAGTGTCGTCTTCGTCTCTAAATGAATTTAAGCAATAGCTCAATGACTATCTATTTACACTTGAGCTTGGTTCTGGTTGAGGTTCTACCTTGTGCCTATCTAATGTTTATCTACGATGTAGCGTTGTGCGTGATAGGTGTAAGTATATTTAGTCTAAGCTTTTCTAGTCTCTGTACATAAATCGTTGCTACTTCAACGTCCTAACTAGTTTTAAGTATCAATGTTATTTCTGCGATTTTTCTTTTGTTGTTGGGAGAGAGCACGACTGAATTCTGTTGATTTTTATTTCTTTAGTATTATTTCAGTTATTTATACTGTCAACGAAATTTTGTTCTGAAGCGTTTGCTGAAGTGAAATAATATTATTACTTTTTGCAATTTAGTCATTGCTATCTTCATAGATTCCGCTTCTGCTCACTGCTTTATCATAATTATCTCATCTGTTCTATATCTTTTTAGTTCTTACTTATTCAAATTTTTGTTTTTATTTTATTTTATGTATATCTTTGTATTTTTCATCATTTGCCTAAAGTCTTGACTATGGCATAATAAACAAACTCAAACTCAAACTCCCTCTCTCCCTCTCTCCCTCTCTCCCTCTCTCTCCCTCTCTCTCTCCCTCTCTCTCCCTCTCTCTCCCTCTCTCTCCCTCTCTCTCCCTCTCTCTCCCTCTCTCTCCCTCTCTCTCCCTCTCTCTCCCTCTCTCTCCCTCTCTCTCCTCTCTCTCTCTCTCTCTCGGTGAGTACCGCATGTTGCTGTGTTTCCTTGCTCTGACTCTCGGCGAACTCCATCTCTGCCGTAAACTGCCTTCGGGCCGTTTTGTTACAGGTTTAAGCAGGTTTTTCGTTGCTTGTTAAGATAGATATATTATCTTTCTTTCCTTGCAAACTACTGTGCTGGATATCTCGGAGTACAATTTCACTTCCCATTCTAACCTCACTTTTGCCTGATCTTGGGATAGCGCATGAATTGCATCTGATTTGTTCATGTGGCGACATCTGTGGGCTTGGATACACACTACCAACTGTTACCCTCTGAACTGCCGCTCTGCATTTTGGTTCTACTCCTCGCTGTAGTCACCTCATCAATCATGCCACAATCAAGGAGTGATGACACAACAAATGCGCTTTTATGTCAACTTGTTGAGCATATGAAGTCATCCGAAGCGCGATTCTCCGCATTTGTTGAGCAGATGAAGTCGTCCGAAGCGCGTTTCTCCGCTTTTGTCGAGGACCAGCGGCGCACAAACAGTGGACTTAGCGATAAGCTTAACCAGCTAAACAGCATAGTGAAAAGTGTCGACCGCAACTGTCAACGTATTGCTGAGTTGGAGCAGCAGTGTGCTGCTCTTACGAATGAAGTGCGCCGTTTAAAAAGCGAATTAAAAAAGCGAATTAAAAAGTGAATTAAAGAACGAACTAAAGTGCGATTTAAAGAGTGATCTGAGTGGTCCTCATCTTGTTCCGCAGCCTTCCGCGTCTCGAGTCTTGCGAACGTCGGACATTATCATTTCCGGGATACCGGGTTCTCTGACCGACACATCGGAACAGCTCGTCTCTAGTGTTTTTTCGCGCGCTGGGTACACCGCAGCTTGTTCCTGATGTTCTCGAGACTCGTGACGTGGGGGGTAGTGTCGTGTCCGCAAAGTCTGCGACGCACGGTGTGGCGCCTAGCACTGATTCTGCCTCCGATCGTCCTGTCCCTGCTGTCAGACGGCGATCTATAATTGTCGTACTTAAGTCGCGGCAGATTCGCGACTACATTCTCAGTGCTATGCGCCGTAAACGTCGACTGTCTGTCAACGATGTTTTCTCTAATGATGTCCCCGGCCATATTTGTATTAACGAACTGCTTCCTACGGATATTTACAAATTGTTGCGCCGGACTCGAGTTATAGCCGGGCAGTTATCTTTTAAGCACGTATGGTGCACGAACGGTATGATTTTTGTCCGCAAGGCACATGGTCAGTCTCCTATATTGATTACTTCTGAGGCTGATTTAGCGGGGCTTCAATGACCCTAGGCTGATGCTGGCTGTGTTCCTTCTGTTTCTGTGACCCGGCCTTGACTTATATATTTCCCACGATCTTGTAGACTCAGACATTTGTGATGGCACATGCATGCCGCTCTTATTCACCACTATAACGCGATGATCGCTTTAGGTTTAATGAAAGTTCCACATACGCACATGCGAGTCACTCTTTTTCACCACGATGAAATATTTAATTATTTATAAGCTTTTTCACTTTATGTTCAACATTACAATCGTTTATGCTCAAGTCTATATTAGTCTAGTTACGTGGTTATACTTGTCCTTTATTTGAGAGAGCATAATAACTGAATTTCGTTGACTCATAATTATTCAGCAGTATTTCAGATAATTTCACTTTTCAACGAAATTCTCAGCTTTACATTCTTAGCTGTATATTTCGCTACTTATTTACTACAAGTGTATTTTCAACGATATTCTTAGCTTAACATTCTTAGCTGTATATTTCACTACTTATTTACTACAATGTATTTTCAACGAAATTCTTAGCTTTATATTCTTAGCTGTATATTTCACTACTATTTACCATAAGTGTATTTCTTTGTTTTTATCTGCTTTTATTGTACCTTTGCCCTTTAGCTTTTGCTTGGGCATAATAAACCTAATCAATCAATCAATCAATCTCTCCCTCTCCCTATCTCCCTCTCTCCCTCTCCCTCTCTCCCTCCTCCCTCTCTCCCTCTCCCTCTCTCCCTCTCTCTCCCTCTCTCCCTCTCTCCCTCTCTCCCTCTTCCCTCTCTCCCTCTCTCCCTCTCTCCCTCTCTCCCTCTCTCCCCTCTCTCCCTCTCTCCCTCTCTCTCTCTCTCTCTCTCTCTCTCTTTTTTCTTTTTGGTGAGTACTGCATGTCACGTTGTTTTCCCTTGCTCCTGCTTTCTTTGATTTCTCTCGCTGCCGTGAACTGCCTTCGGGCCGTCTTGTTGCAGGTTTGAGCAAGTTTTCTTGTTGCTTGGCAGAATTTATATTTTATCCTTCTGTCC
>JASTWR010001519.1:0-41502 GCA_030770355.1 Harpagoxenus sublaevis | reverse complement strand
TCTTTCTTCGCCAGTGAGTAATAAAATAAATTAAAATCATTTAACTTCTTCGACCAAGCTGGCAGTCTTTATTTAAAAAGCACAACGCGTTTCAACCGAGATTCCGGTCCTTATCAAGTGCATACATTACCATATAACGCTTGCAAAAACACTTCATTGTACACAATGTGGCAGCAATGAGTCTACGAACTAAAATACAGAAAAGTTTACGAGTTAGAGTATAATGCGGAAAAAGTATAAAAAGAATTATAATAAAGTAGCAAAAAGAGCACCGCTTACATGTTTTGTGTGTCGAATTGTATAAAAGATATATAAGAGTCATATAAACAAGTGTGGTGTTCGATGGTGCGTTCACCTCAGATGACAACGAACGACTAAGTGAAAAACAAAGGTAGAGGTAGCCGAAAGAGCTTACATTAAGTTTATTATTTTGTCGTATATGACGGGAAGGTTGTCAGTGTCCTTCTGTAAATTAATAGTGTTATCTTTTTTAATAAACACCATTTCGGCGATCTCTCTCTTTTTAAAATGTTTTTCACTGTGTAGAACTTTGGGACTAGACCAATTAAATTCGTGGTTGCAAGAGGTCTTGTGCTTGCTAACAACGGAATGTTTGCTGGGATGCTTTTTTATATCAGCACAATGTTCCTTGATTCTAGTCTCCAAATTTCTTTTGGTCTGTCCGATGTAACATGCATCGCAATTAAGGCAGTCAATCTCGTAAATAAGCTCCATACGCTTAACATTTTCCAACCCATCTTTCCCTTTTTTGATAATGCGGTCAAGTTTTTTAAGAACAGTATAGACCACGTCGAACCCTTTGTTTCTCAAGGCCTTACAAATTTTCTCGCTACAATCCTTAATGTACGGTATGGTAATAGGATGTCTTTCTATGTGTACCTTGTCGTTTACCGAATCACCGCGTTTTAGGAGCATTAGTCTTTGTTTTATATATTTGTTACAAAAATCAGTCGGGTAACAATTGTCAGCAAGGATCTCTTTAACAACGCAGATATTTGACTCGTAAAAGCGCTCATTAGATAGTGAAATCGCTCGGTCGACCAAATTAGATACGACATTGACTTTGTAGTTAATGGGGTGGCTTGAATAAAAATTAATGTAACGTCCAGAGAAGGTGGGTTTCCTGTACCAGTTTGTTAACAAATTTTCGCCATCTCTAATAACAGTTACGTCTAAAAAGTTAATCGAGCAATTGGTCTCAGTTTCGCACGTAAATCTCAGCCGCGGGTGATAGTTATTGGAAACATCAAGCGTGTCATTAACTCTATTCCGTGGGACAATTGCAAAGATGTCGTCAACATATCTCCCAAAAATGGGGACGGTGAAACTTAATAATTTGAGGCAATGTGTTTCAAGGTCGTCCATCACTATGTCGGCAAGGATTGGGGAAAGAGGAGAGCCCATAGGACTACCAAAGATTTGATCGTAGATGATGCCATTGAAACAGAAGCTGGTGGAGCTAAGGACAATATCAATTGCGTACGGCAAGGATTGGGGAAAGAGGAGAGCCCATAGGACTACCAAAGATTTGATTGTAGATGATGCCATTGAAACAGAAGCTGGTGGAGCTAAGGACAATATCAATTGCGTACAATATCAATTGTGATATTTTTGATGTTTATGAACTGTATGCTCTTGTTACAAAGTTAAATACGTTTAGAGTGTTTATGTCTGTAGCTACAAAACTGAATTTACCAGTGTATCAAATGGACGTATGTAGTGCGTTCCTTAATAGTAAAATCGAAGAAGATGTTTATTCAAAGCTTCCAGACGTTATTTTGTGCAAGTTAAATAAGTCAATTTACGGTCTTAAAAAGTTTCCAAAAAATTGGAACCAAACGTTTGATGAAGTAATGAGTTCAGAAGGCTATGTTAAATCAAGTAAAGATTGTTGCTTGTATACCAAATGTAACGGAAGTGTTAAAATATTTTTGCTGTTATACGTTGATGACATCTTATTGTTTGGAAATTGTAATACCGAGATAAGAAGGTTGAAAGAAGCATTATCTAAGCCTTTTAAAATGAAAGACATAGGAAAGATAACAAAGTACCTAGGTATGAACATAGAGCAGGATCTTAAGAAAGGTATAACTAAAATTAGTCAGACCGAATACTTAAAAAATATTTTAGAAATATATGGTATGTCAGATTGTAAACCTTTGTCGTTACCTATAGATAAGAACTTCAAATTTGATACTTTGAAAAGAACTATGTCAGAAAGTAGAGAGATAGAGACTGAATGTAGAAAGCTAATAGGTTGTCTTATGTACGCTGTAATAGGTTCCAGACCTGATTTATGTGCAACGGTTACAATGTTAAGTAAATTTTAAGACTGTGCAAGTAAAATGTTATATAAACTGTTAAGAAATGTATTAAGATATATAAAAGGTACGATTGACTTAAGTCTAGTGTATAAGAGAGATGACCATAATACTGTGGAAGGCTTTGTGGACAGCGATTGGGGAGGTAATCCACAAGATAGAAAATCTACAACAGGTTATTGTTTTAAGGCATTCAATTGTACTGTGATATGGTCGTTAAAGAAACAACAGTCAGTTGCTTTGTCAACTACAGAGTCAGAATATACAGCTTTAAGTAGCGAAGCGTGCTGGCTCAAGGAGTTGTTATTAGAATTCGGTATTATTGTCGATTGTATAACTTTGAACGGGGGGATGTCAACTATCCCCGGAAGCGAGATGTACAAAATCTGTTCGAAGGACCAGAGGGGGGGGGGGTGATTAGCGTTCCCTCACGACTAAGTTTCGCGAAAAGGCGAAGGTGCGCACACAAACGAACGAAGCGAGAAATCAAAGCGACTCACCGTTCGGTCGCCCGCCGCCTCCTGGGTGAGTCCGCCGATCCTTGTCCTGTCTATTGGCATCTGGATTTCTGTCCCGTAGTTCGGCATGCAGCGTTCACACAAGTGCAGCAAGATAGAAGCGAGATCCGCAGGATAGGGCACAAGCAGGCACAAGCAAGCAGGCAAAGCACAGCAGGCGAGAGATCGGTCCCCAAGCGGGGGTGAGAGCGCGGGCGGGCGTCCCGAAAGTCTCGTGCGCGTTCGTAGACTTCTTGTCGGCGAGTGAGTAGCTCGCGGTCCTGTAAGTGCCGCGAGCGAGTATTTGCTCCCTTTTGGAGGGTAATCGCTGCCGTCGGTGGATGGACGATGGCAGCACCAATTGGTGAGCCGCATAAATTTGCAAAATTATACCGATCGCGATCCACCGACGTCTTGCGTTAATATTAGCAAACAATAAACTAAATATAGATACTCTAACTAATGAAACTAATTAACATTACGCGAGCTTAATCAAGCAGTTGTAATAATAAAAAAAAACTAAACAAAGGCAAAAGAAAAGAGTAAATTAATTATTGACAACTACAAAAATATCTCTACATATATATACAAGGCGATACGCCAAACAAACTTTATACGAAGATAATCAGTCAGCCATTAAGATCGCACATAATCCTGCAAATAGAAGAGTCAAACATTTAGACATTAAACATTATTTTATAAAAAAAAAGTTAGATGCGGGTATTATCAATATTAAATATGTATGTACTAGTGAACAAATAGGCGACATATTTACAAAACCACTGGGAGGTAACTTGTTTAAAAAATTTAGAGATAAAATTCTTGATACAGAACAGTGAGAGAACGTAGTAAATAGTACGGCAGATTAAGATAATTACTATGTGTTAAATGATTGTAAAAGAGTCAGTTTATTTTTTTTGTGTTCTATGAAATAATTCATTGAGAGGGAGTGTGAAGAAAGGCAATGAATTATCGGTGCAAGAGTGCAGTCGATTTAGTAAGTTTAGTTACACCGCTAGAGCAGTTGGCAGTATTGTTGCCGATCGTCTTTGTGTTTGTAATCGATGAGTTTCGGAACCCACAATCTGTCTGTCTGCCATGCCAGCTAATGGTGGAATGTATAACCGTTTCTTTTATCCTCTGTGTTTAATAAATAAATACATTTAAACCACTGCGTGCAGGTTTATTTTCGCTTAAACCTAACATTTTTTACCACGACCGTACATACATACGCACGCATGTACAATAGTCCGCCATTTTTTTGCAAAATAAAAGTCTGTCCAGTCTCTTAAGCTGCGTTCCCACGAGGCGCGAACCACGAACGTGAATCACGCAGTCGTGGACTACGACTCGTGTGGTGCTATCGTGAAGATTGCCTGTGACATCAACACCTGTACGACTCAGTCGTGACAGGGTCAAACATGTTTGATTTTCAGTCGTGGCAGTAGCACGCGTGAAGAATGTTTACGCACCGTGAAGAATGTTTTACGCACCGTGTATTAAAATTGAACGATAATGATACTCTTCAATAAAGATGATACTCCATCTTAACTCTTACTCTTACTTTTAATGATAATCTTTTATCGCGCCTTAAATAGTTCTTTTTGTATAAATGAAGAACCTTGATCCCACAATTTGTCGTTGTAATATCCACTGTCTAACCCATCATCGTCTTTTCCTACGTTCCTTTTGTTCATTTCCAAGTATGCAAATAGTTTGATAAGCTAAAATAGAACACATAATCTGACAACACTCAGCAACTATTTCGTCCATAGTTTATACTATTGTAGCTACAATTCGGTTTATACTGTTGCGAATTATAAATTCCGTGTGAAAAGTTCACGCTTTCCACTAAGCGTGAAAGAAACTAAAATGAGCACGACAATGTGATTCACGTTTGTGGTTCACGCCTCGTGGGAACGCACCTTTATAAAGGGAATCTAGTATTAGCGTCTTAAGACATTACTTAAGACGGTCTTGAAATAAGATCCGACTTTGAATACCGGCTTTAGTGGAAAGCGAGAAAACATAGGTTCACGTTCGTGGTTCACGCCTCGTGTGAACGCGGTATAAAAGATGAATTTTTCCCCTTACCTCTCAGATTCACTTACTGGTCTAAAAGGGTACTTTGTGTTTTTCCCGGTACTTCTTACTTTCATGATCATTGTAATTAAATATATAGTCAATTTTCTTAATTTTCTAAAACCATGGCTTATTTGATTCAATCTTTCTAAAATAAATTTTGTCCTTATACTACTCTTCCTTTAAAATCTGTTCCTTGTTCTCATGTACTCTGTATTAGTTTATTTCCTTAAAAAATAAATAAAAAATATGTCTTATTTTAATATATTTTACAAGAAAAAATTAGCTTCTGACGTTACAATTTGTCATTTAAAAATTTGCTTCTGACGTTACAATTTGTCATGTTTTATTTGCGAGCAATAAAGCTTGTAAATAATCGATCTGTAATTTATGTGTGCAATGCAGCTTGTGCGCAATATTGTCGTGTGTGCAAACGTGCATTCGTGCCCAAATTTTTTATATGTGCGCAAGAGAGCTTGTAGGCAATCGATCTGTAGGCAATAATACCATGTGTGCAATGCGACTTGTGCGCAATAATGTCTCGTGTGCAAACGTACATTCGTCTCTTAAATTTTTATCTGTGCGCAATACAGCTTGTAGGCAATCGATCTGTAGGCAATAATATCATGTGTGCAACGCGGCTTGTGTGCAATAATATCTTGTGTGCAAACGTTTATTCGTATCTTAATTTTTTATTTGTGCGCAATGGAACTTGTAGGCAATCGATCTGTAGGCAATAATATCATGTGTGCAATGCGTCTTGTGTGGAATAGTATCTTGTGTGCATACGTCCATTGTCTCTTAATTTTTTATTTGTGCGCAATAGAGCTTGTAGACAATTGATCTGTAGGCAATAATTTTTGTGCGCAAACGAATTGTCGGCAAATGGGTTGTTGGCAAACGACACTGTAAGCAATCGATTTGTAGGCAATCGGGACCCCCCCCCCCCCTCCGTAAAGAAACAGAAAAGAATATAAACGATTACAACGCTGCAATTCTTCTCGTATGGGAAGGTAATATGGATTTGCAGTTTATTGGGAAAGACACAACTGTATTAAATTTGTATTGCACAAAGTATACAACAAAATCTGAAACTAGTACCGCAACTAATACATTCGAGGAAATTAATTCAATTAAACCATTGCGCCAAAAAATTTTGAATTTGGCAATGTGTATTTTAAATAATAAAGAATGTGGTGCTTTAGAAGCATGTGATATTCTTCTTGGTATTTCGTTATACGGAACTGATCCTCACAAAACAATTAGATGGTTGGACGTGAATCAAATAAGAAATAGAAAGATAAAAACACGAAAAGAAATTGAATTATTGAATACAGATTCAACAGATATATTTTGTAAATCATTAATTGACAATCATTATCCAGCAAGACCACAAGAACATGAGTCAATTAATCTTTATAATTTTACAAAATGGTACGATATCACAAAAGAAAAACCTGCAAATAATTTTTATATTTTGGAAGATGGCAGTAAATATCCGTATTATATTAAGAAGAGACAACACGGATACTTGATAAATCATTATAAATATAATGTTGAAATGCAACCAGAGAAATACCTTTATTCACTTTTATTATTATTTAAACCATGGAGAAATTTGTCAGAACCAAAATTAGAATACAATACTTATGCGGAAGCATTTATAAACGTACAATCGCAATTGCCAGAAGCATTACATTATCATGAAAAAATCCTTCACGATCAAAAATGTCTGAAAGACATAAAAGAAGCTACTGAAAAACACATAAATGAAGTAATATCACAAGAACAAAAAGAATAAAATAAACAGTGTTATGAAAAAGAATTTATTGCTTTCGAAGCTGGAAATGCTATGCAAGAATTCAGAGATGTTTTAAATAAAACAAGCAAAGTAAATCTTCTGTTGAGGCGAGTTTTCGCATTCCATAGAGCGCCCGGGAAAACCCGAGCGAATACGAAGGTTCGCGAAGGGTGAGAACGATGTTTGTCTCGTATCGCGAGTATAGGCCGGCGTTAGTCGAAGTCGAATTTCTGTCGAACAAGGCACGCATATTTAGAAAATTGAATAAAACATTTAGCATTCAATTGATACTCTGTTTCTCCTCCTTCATGTACCTAAGATACCTCAACAGGTTATGGGCCCAGGTACCCTAGCCGCGTGAGAGTACTGAGGAGAGAGAGAGCTGAACAAAAGTCGCGAGTCGCGAAGTCAGCTAAGAGAGTAGAATTAGCGTGCAGGTTGGCGGTAAGAAGCAGCCATTTTTCCGGCGTGCGAGCAAGGCACGTGCGAAAAAAAAAAGTATTGCGGTTTTTTTTCTCGAAAGTTTCGGGTTGAATTTCCAGCGTTTCTTTCCCAAAGTGTGGGGATAAGTAAAATCTCGAAGTCATCGAGTAGCAGACAGACGCGTAGAGTGTCGAGTTTTTTTTCGTGGTTCGAGCCGACTGTTTTCCGCGGGAAGCGAAAAAGATGCCGGACGACGTAACGGCACGGCTGGTCAAGCGGTTCGATGGAACGAACTTCCAGGCCTGGAAATTCCAGATAACCGCAGTGCTAAAGGCCAACGAAATCTACGACGTAGTCGACGGAACGAGGACCGCACCAACGAATGCGGAAGGGCCCAACGCAGCGCTCCTGAAAACATGGACAAAGGACAATGCCAAAGCCACGGCGATTATATCGTCCGCGATGGAGAGCGAACAAATAACGAGTATACTGGTGTGTACTACCGCCAAAGCTATGTGGGACAAGCTCAGCCAAATGCACGAGCAAAAGTCGGCAACAATTGCAGTGACGTTAACTCAACGGTTTTACGCGTATAAAATGAATGCGACGGACACCGTGATACAGCACGTAACCCATGTGCAAAACATGGCAAGGCAGTTGACAGATCTCGGCGAGGTGGTATCGGATCAGGCCATAATAGCAAAAGTTCTGGCGAGCTTGACCACAAAGTACAGTGTTCTACAGACAGCGTGGGACAGTACAGAGCCGGCGAGACAGACGGTAGAGCATCTCCTGGAACGACTCATCAAAGAAGAGGGTCGGCTAGAAGCAGAGGGCGAAGGGGCAAGCGCGTTGGCGGTTTCGAGACAAAGTGGCTCGAAGAACCAGTCGACTAAGAAAAAAAAGCAGCGTTCGAAGAAGGACATCGAATGTTATCGTTGCCAAAAAAAGGGGCACTACGCAAGCCAATGTCCACAGAAGAAGAGTCAAGGTGACAACAGTAAAGGTCAGACAAATAGTTGTGCATTTGTCGCGGGCGCGCCCGAGAAGGATGAGCGTGTGGCAACATCGAGCGGTCGGAACCAGCCGCCGTCGGCAGAGCAGACTCGGGGTTTGCTGCAAGCTGATGCGAAGGAGGTCTGGATAGCTGACAGTGGCGCTTCAGCGAATATCACGTTTCGAAAGGACTGGATCGAGGATTTTCGCGCGTTAGGCGGGGAATCAATCATGCTCGGCGACGGCAAACAGTGCGATGTAATCGGTGTTGGAAAAGTTCGTATCAAAAAACTCGTTAACGGTGTGTGGAAAAAAGGAACAATATCGAAAATGTGTATCTCGTTCCGCGTGTAACGAAAAATCTTTTTTCGATAGGCTCGTGCACCGCAAAAGGTTTTCGAGCGGGTTTTGAAAACGGGAACGTCAAAATATCGCGAAACGGTGTAGTCGAAGCCACGAGTGTACGAGAATCAAATTCTCTGTACCGAATGTTCTTTCGGGAGTCGCGCTCGCGTAACGAGGCCAACGTAGTGGCGCTGGACTTGAAACTTTGGCACGAGCGACTCGGCCACATTCATAAGCGCGCGTTGTGCAAGTTGGTGAAACGCGATTTAGTGGACGGAGTGAGTTTAAAAAATGCAAACAGTTTCTTCTGTGAGCCGTGCCAGATCGGCAAACTACATAAACTCCCTTTCAAAAAGAGACGGAAAAGGTCGCACGGGAACCAGGCGAGTTTATACACAGTGATGTGTGTGGGCCGGTCCCAGTGGAGTCAACGGGCGGTGCGCGATATTACGTAATGTTTAAGGATGATGCAACCGGTTACCGGCATGTATACTTCATTCGACACAAGTCAGATGTGTACGAAAAGTTTGTAGAGTTCGAGCGCATGATTTGCAATAAATTCGGACGTCCGATGAAAACATGAGGACGGACAACGGTACCGAATATTGCAACGTAAAAATGCACGAATACTTGAAGGCCAGAGGCATCACGTTGGAAACGACCGCGCCATACATGCCCGAGCAAAACGGGAAGTCCGAGAGAGAGAATCGGACCATCGTGGAATCCGCAAGAACCATGCTGCGAGCAACACGTCTGCCACCGCACCTGTGGGCGGAAGCGACGAACACTGCAGTGTACACGCTGAATTGCGCTGGGCAGTCAAGAATGGGCGGAAGCCGTACGCCATACGAACTATGGACGGGGAAAAGACCGAACCTCAGCAACATGCGCGGGTTCGGGTCGGACGCATACTTGCTTGTACCGAAACAACACACAACGAAGTTCGATGCACGTGCAAAGAAGGCAATTCTCGAGGGATATGACAACGAGCCATCAAACTACAGGCTGTTTGACCCAGAGACGAGAAAGGTGTCGGTTTCCAGGCATGTCAGCTTCAACGAACGAGCAGAAAAAACAGAGTCGGGTGGTCAAACGTCGTCAGAGGTCGAGCTTGTCATGCCAGAAACGACGGAGCAAGAAGACGAACGAGAGAGAGGCAACGGAGCCGCTGTCGATAACGCAGGAGTCAACGGTGAGGCCGCCGAGCCCGGTAACAAGGGAGCTGAAGGTGGAGCAGCTGAGAGAGTCGAGAACGAGAGGAACAGGACTCAGCAGGAGCGAGGAGCAGGCACGCCTCTAAAGTTGAGACCTCGTGAGGCATTGAAGCCACCGGTAAGGCTCCAACTAAACCTAGCGGAGTACAATGTACCATCGACGTATGAGGAGGCTGTATCCGGACCAGAAGCCACGGAGTGGGCCAAGGCGATCGAGGAGAAACTACAGGCTCACGAAAAAAACGGAACGTGGGTTATCGTACCGAAAGTTCCAGGTGAGAAACTAATAGATTCGAAGTGGGTTTTTAAAATCCTACAAAACACAGATGGAAGCGTGTGTCGCTTCAAAGCGCGCTTATGTGCGCGAGGATTCAAACAACAGGAAGGCGTGGACTTTACCGAGACTTTCTCACCCGTGGTGAGATATGATTCTCTCCGGGTGTTGCTTGCGGTCATCACTCAGGAAGATCTTAACGCAGTTCAGTTCGATGTGTGCACAACATTCCTTCATGGCATGCTGGACGAGGACATTCGGATGGAGCTTCCGGTGGGACTCAGCATCGGCAGGGAGGAGAGTGCTCGCGGTAGTGTTGTATGTAAGCTCGTAAAGTCTTTATATGGGCTGAAGCAAGCCCCACGCTGTTAATATCAAAAGTTTGTTAGTTTTCTAAGACGATTTAATTTAAGAGAGACTGATGCGGATAAATGCGTGTTTTTCGGGATCCACAAAGGGGTTCAAGTATATCTCGCGTTGTTCGTCGACGATGGGATAATCGCGGCAAAGTCGTTTAAAGTTATCGAACACATTCTCGAAGAGCTAAGCGAGGCTTTTGAAATAACGGTCGGCGATTGTAGTACGTTTCTCGGGTTGGAAATCAGCCGAAATCGAGACGACAGGTCGATGTTCATACATCAAAACGCGTACGCGAGAAAAGTGATCAAAAAATTCAGCATGACGTCCGCAAAAAAGGTATCCGTGCCGGCGGATCCCCACGCTATATTGTATCCGGCTGACTCAGAAGAAAATGAGTGCAATGTTCCGTATCGAGAGGCTGTCGGGTCGCTAATGTTTTTAGCTACAGTTACTCGACCCGATATAGCTTACGCAGTCAACGCGGTGAGCAGGTTCCTAAATTGTCACACTGACACTCACTGGCGAGCGGTAAAACGAATCATTTCATATCTAGTCGGCACCGTAAGCTTCGGAATAGAGTATCGAGCGACGGAAGATAGGGTTAAGTTATCAGGCTATTCAGATGCAGATTTCGCGAGCGATATCGAGACCAGGAGATCTACTACCGGCTATGTCTTCTGTATCGCGAACGGAGCAGTCACCTGGTCATCTCAGCGACAGAAGCCTGTCTCTATGAGCACGACAGAATCTGAATACATAGCAGCCTCCATGGCCGCAAAGGAAGCTGTATGGCTGCGTACTTTACTTGACGGTATCGGGCAAGAATGTGAAGGACCGACGATCTTGCATATAAATAATCAGAGTTCGATTCGTCTCGTGCGCAACCCGGAGTTCCACAAGAGAACAAAACATATCAATGTAAAATACCACTACATTCGTGAAAAAGCAGAAAACCGCGAAATCCATGTAACGTACGTACCGACGAAATGTCAGCTTGCGGATATATTTACGAAAGCTCTTCCGAGAGATTGTTTCTTTCAGTTGCGTGAGAGTCTTGGAATGTGTGCTGAACGCGCAAACGGCGGAAGTGTTGAGGCGAGTTTTCGCATTCCATAGAGCGCCAGGGAAAACCCGAGCGAATACGAAGGTTCGCGAAGCGTGAGAACGATGTTTGTCTCGTATCGCGAGTAAAGGCCGGCGTTAGTCGAAGTCGAATTTCTGTCGAACAAGGCACGCATATTTAGAAAATTGAATAAAACGTTTAGCATTCAATTGATACTCTGTTTCTCCTCCTTCTTGTACCTAAGATACCTCAACATTTTCATAAATTAATTTCTGAATTAAATAATGATCAAAGAAGAGTTTTCAATACCGTTACAGAGACTATGAATTCTGATTCAAAATGCTTAAGACATTTTGTAAGTGGTGAAGGCGGAAGAGGCAAGAGTTATCTTATACACGCAATTAAATGTTGGAATAAAGAAGTTCATGGAAAAGATGTTGCAATAATCGCACCTACAGGTATCGCTGCCTATAACATTGATAGACTTACTATTCATCGACTCTTTCAATTACCAGTAAAACATGGTTATACTCCAGAATATGCACAATTATCCGATGCTGTTTTAAAAACATTAAGAGACGAATTAAAAAATACTACTCTTTTTATAATTGACGAGATATCAATGGTATCAAATATTACTCTTATGTATATAAATCATCGATTAATCGAAATATTTAATACTTCTGATGATAAGGATGGAATGTTTGGTAAAAAGCATATACTATTATTTGGTAATTTGTTACAATTGCCACCAGTACACGAAGAGCCTGTGTTTATAAAAATTAGTAAACAAAAAAGAGATAAATATTTAGGATCATTGGGAGTTTTAGATATATGGAATGATCTGTTTACCTATGACATACTTCGGATAAATATGCGTCAGCAAGGCGACACTAGTTATAGAGAATTGCTTAGTAGAATTCGACTTGGAGTTGTAACCGATCATGACACGAAAATACTAAATTCTAGAAAAATCAATTTCCAAACTATATCATGTAATGAGAGATTGGATGAAATATGTGATTATATTGCTAAATTGCCTTGTGATACAGTATGTTTGTTGGCAACTTGTCATTTATGTAATACACTGAATGCTGCAATGTTAAAACGCATACCTTCCTAAAACATTTCACTATTAATAATAATAATAATCTTTATTAACGGGTAATAAACCCTTTAGCGTACAAAGGAGAAAGAAAATACAAGAAACATAAAATTTCATAGCATAATATAAAGAGCATTTAAGAATACGAGAGTAGACGAGAAAGTTTTCGTTTAAAATTTGATACAGAGCCACCAAAAAAGTCAACTCTATTAGAGAAATTACTTGCAGATATTATTAGCCTATTTACACAGGAATTTGCGCTATACAGAGTACGGTGATAGCCGATGTAGAAGATGGAGTACTGTCTTAATTCTCTAATCGGAATGTTAAAATTGATACGTTCCAACAAATCAGGAAAATCAGTAAAGTCATTGAGAAGTTTAAAAATAAAAGTAAGGTCAAAGGTGAGTCTCCTATTTTCCAAAGATAGCAGATTTAATCTATCTAATATAGCACAGTAGTCATGGCAAGTAATTGACATAGGATTACCTAGTCTATAAGCAGCCATACGTAGGAATTTGTGCTGCACACGTTCAATCAATATCTGATGGCATTTGAAATACGGAGACCAAATTATGGAACAGTTTAGAAAAAATATTATTATTATTATTATTATTATTATTATTTCACTATTAGCACAAGACACTATCAATTGTCCAGAATATTTAAAGAAAAAGGTTTTTCAAAATATTAATATGGACGATGAAGATAATACAAAAACTGGTGGACTTGCAAATAATTGTAAAAATAGGAGCAAAAATTATGCTTCGAAGAAATATTGATATTACATTAGGACTCGTAAATGGAACTATTGCTACAATTACTGGAATTTCACGTAACAGTGATAAGAACATAAAACTTTAACGATTACTTTACCAAACGAAAAACAACATAACATTGAACGTATCAATGTGAGATTTCAAATAAAGGACAAAGCAAATGTTATACGAAAACAATTTCCTATAACACTAAGTTATGGAATAACTATCCATAAAAGTCAAGGCTTGAGTTTAAATACAGCTGATATTGATATTGGAAATTCTATATTTAGTTATGGCCCAACGTATGTAGTCTTATCACGTCTCACATCCATCGACGGATTACACTTGATAAATTACGATCCAGCATCTGTTAAAGCTAATGAATCAGCCATCTGATTGAATACAATCGTTTAAGGGAATTATATAGTCAACATGTAGAAAAAATTGATATACAAAACAATCAATGTAATAAAGTTAGAGATCAGTTGTGGGCATTACCAAATATACCTCTTATTGATAAAATACAAGAAGAATCAAAGTTTGCAAGACATGTATCACTATCATCGGTTAAAGGCTTTTCAAATAGAGATAATGTGTCATGCTAGGCAAATACGGTTCTACAATGTTTAATACACAATGATATGATTAGAAAATTATTATTGAAATACGACGATACAAATACCTACAATGAAAACTTTAATTAATGATTACATTGGTGATAAAAATGTGTTAAATTCTATCAATATTAGAGAGTTTCTTGGCGAACCATTTTCATTTAATGACATGCAACAAGATGCTGCGGAATTTTTAACAATACTTAGTGAAAAAATTATAATTCTCAGAGATATTATAGGGCACGATCTATCTACTACTATTCATTACGTAAAATGTAATTATACAAAGACCAAAGTAGAGCAAGATTTAATAGGAACACTTGCGATTCCTACATTTTCATCGCGTAGTATAAATTTGGAAAGTTTAATAAAACGCAATTTCTCACATTGGTCATCCGTTGAGGGAACGTGAAAAAATTGTAAAGAAAATGGTCAATTAAATAATAAACATAATTTATATTCTGCTAAACAAATAATTTTATTACAAAATAAAAAATAACAAATCTCGCTTGTTTAAGCAAACACAGCTAATAAATAAAAAACGGCCAATATTCGAGTAATTAAAGGATGTTAAAATAACATTTAATATTCAATCATATACAATCATGTTGACGTTTCGGCCTAACTTGGCCTTCTTCAGAACCATTAAACAAAGAAAACACTTACAAATCTCGCATATTTATACAATTAACGTCCAAGTAGTTCTCACCCATAAATATGGACAAATAGTCAAAATGTAGTCAGAGAGTAACATCGTAGCACATTGGTCAGATTACAAACCAAATTAGGCTGCATTCTTCAATTCGCGACCCATGTGTGTCCATGGAGACAAAGAGTGTGTTAAATGGAACACTTTACAGTCTGTTGGACAGAGCAATCATGTTGTCACATCCTAGCTTTTACAATAAAAATTTAATTTATGTTATCAACATATTATTGGGTAATGGGTATCCTATTGATTTAATTTTCTTACATATCAATAAGAGACTGAGGAAACTTCAGTCTCAACATAATATTAATAACACTTGCAATGAGTCTGATTGTTCTCAACAGAAAAAGAGTTTTATTGTTATGCCATATTTAAAATCCATTTCGGAAATCATTGCTTCGGCGGTAAATAAATCGGAAAATTCTGTAGGATATCGCATTCTTAATAAACTTAATTGCTTCATTAGGGTCCAGAAGGATAAGAACTCCTATTTTTCTAACAGCAATGTGGTTTATAAATTCGAATGTAATAACTGCAATGCCTCTTATGTCGGTCAGACGAAAAGACAATTACATACTAAATTGATAGAACACGAAAATAATATTAGACTAGATAAATCCAAACATTCGGTTGTGTCAAAACATATTGCGGAGTTCAATCATTCGTTCAATTGGGATAACACCCGCATTTTAGAATTTGAGCATAATTACCAGAAAAGAATTATTGCGGAAATGATTCATATGAACAGCCTAACGGTATAAATTTAAACAAAGACACCGAATTATTGGACGAGGTCTATTTTGATGTTTTGAACTTGTTGTCTTAATCGTTTTTTTAATAACAATGACGATTGGTTACTGTGTCCTTGCGATGCGAATATTTCCACAGTCAGCGTTTATTTCTTGCGACAAACACACGCTTTCATAAAATGGAGAGAATTTGTTCTTATTTCTGTCATTTGATGGCTTATGTGAGTCCTCTTTTTGCTTAAATCCAGCGGTTTAAAAGTTTCTACTTCTTTCTTGCGGGATTCTCAAATAATAATAATCTTTTATATTTAGTTGTGTCACTAATTGTAAGTTGTTCTGCGACAGAGAAGAGTTTCCATTTAACACACTCTTTGTCTCCATGGACACACATGGGTCGCGAATTGAAGAATGCAGCCGAATTTGTTTTGTAATCTGACCAATGTGCTACGATGTTACTCTCTGACTACATTTTGACTATTTGTCCATATTTATGGGTGAGAACTACTTGGACGTTAATTGTATAAATATGCGAGATTTGTAAGTGTTTTCTTTGTTTAATGGTTCTGAAGAAGGCCAAGTTAGGCCGAAACGTCAACATGATTGTATATGATTAAATATTAAATGTTATTTTAACATTCTTTAATTGCTCGAATATTGGCCAATTTTATTACAATTAATGTTATTTTCTCATGATAGCAACGGTATATTATCCAAAATTACTAAGTATAATATTACAAGTGTACCTTCTGCTAAGATATCCATTGGAGAAGGATTATACAGAGTATGTAGTGCTAGAGAGGGCCCCGTTTGCCTACAAATCGATTGCCTACAGTGTTATTTGCCAACATCCCATTTGCCGACAATTCGTTTGCGCACAAAAATTATTGCCTACAGATCGATTGCCTACAAGCTCTATTGCGCACACATAAAAAATTAAGATACAAATGGACGTTTGCACACAAGATACTATTGCACACAAGCCGCATTGCACACATGATATTATTGCCTACAGATCGATTGCCTACAAGCTGCATTGCTCACAGATAAAAAATTAAGAGACGAATGTACGATTGCATGCACGACATTATTGCGCACAAGTCGCATTGCACACATGATATTATTGCCTACAGATTGATTGCCTACAAGCTGCATTGCGCACAGATAAAAATTTAAGAGACGAATGTAGGGGAGACCCGGGCAAGACCGTCAGTTTTTTTTCGGTGCCGATTTTTATAACAACAAAATAAACAATTTTAGTTAAATGTGGTATACTATTGTAAAGAGTGAACCTTTAGCTACAAAATTTATATAGAAAATTGTTGTGTACGTCGCTTTGTTTAACCGGTATAGAGCAAAAACGACAACGGTGGAAAAATTGAGATCTCAAAAATTGCAGGGTGGATTCGTCCCCCCCCCCCCCCTCCCCCCCTAGGGCGGATCCGTCGCACTGCATTTTTAATAGAAATACGTACATCTAATCCTGAAAAATGATAGGATACATTTTAATAATTGTTTTTTAAGAGAGAAATGTGAAAATTTATTTTTAAAAACCTTTATGCGGAACATATTATTAAAAAATAATTGTTTTATTCCATAAAACAATTTAGGCACGTGAATACAGATCCTGACAAGCGCACGCATGTGTTGTGTGCCCTACGCTCGCACGCAATGCACTCTTTTGTATATGTTCTTCTTGGGGTTAACTTCTCTGAGCACACGCAGCACGTATCCAAGTCCTCGTCAGAATCCGACCGCTGCTGCTTCCTTGATTTCGATTTACGCCCACTGCTCGTCGAAGGCTGCGGGTCTGATTGCGTGGCATTTTTTTTTGGCCGGCCTCTCTTTCTCGGCGCAGTGGTAGGTGTAGATTTCGACGTTGTCTCTGTCTCGTAGTAGGTTTTAAAAATTAATAATTGTTAAGTACTCACCGTTATGCCTCCTTTATATAGTACGACCACGTCATCCACGTGTTGTATTTCATCCTGGTTCTTCTTTAGCCAGTCGTTCAACGTGGTTCTCGGGACACCGAACTGTTTTGCGGCTGCATGAGCGCTCATTTTATCTCGTTTCACCGCCACAACTGCATTCTTCAGTTGCTCCTTGTCGACGGGAGTCGTTTTGCGACGATACGTGTGTACCATTATTTCCCTGCAATGACAATGACGCACGTGCAACGGACAACACAGGGAAACCTAACCTAACATCGCCGTGAGCTGAAGTCATGCGCCCGGCGCGCCACACTGACGAGACTGCCGAATCCGCCCGCAGTGCCTACTGACGGATTAGCCCTCAATACAAGTTTCAGGTTTGATCGCCCACGAAATATTAGACATGAACGATAATAAAAAAACTACACTGGATTCGTGTTCAGCATGCATTACTCTTTATAATCACGTACCTGGAGATTTGGAGAGCAAATATTATTGCAAATATTACAAAATTTTCACGCGCAGAAAATTTCACTTTCACCTTCAGAAAACACGTTTGCCCTCGTAAAAATCATAACACGGCAGGTAACCTGCCGAAACTCCGTTGGTCACATAGGTACCATAAGACGCGTTTACAATGTTAATAGTGAGTTCGCATAATATACAGGTTCCAAGATATTTGATTTCACGGTTTCACCCTCTGGACGGTTTCGCCCTGGTCTCCCCTACGCTTGCACACAAGACATTATTGCGCACAAGTCGTATTGAACACATGGTATTATTGCCTACAAGCTCTCTTGCGCACAAATAAAAAATTAGGGCACGAATGCACGTTTGCACACAAGACAACATTGCGCACAAGCCGCATTGCACACATGATTTACAGATCGATTACTTACAAGCTTTATTGCTCGCAAATAAAAAATGACAAATTGTAACGTCAGAAGCAAATTTTTTCTTGTAAAGTATATTAAAATAAGACAGTTTTTTTTACTTATTTTCTATAGAAATAAACTAATACAGAATACATGAAAAAAAGGAACAGATTTTAAAGGAAAAGCATAAGGACAAAATTTATTTTAGATCGAATCAAATAAGCCATGGTTTTAAAAAATTAAAAAAATTGACAATATATTTAATTATAATAATCATGAAAGTAAGAAGTACCGGGAGAGACACAAAGTACCCCCTTTTAGGCCGGTATTCATAGTTATTTAAGACCGTCTTAAGTTCAATCTTAAGATGTCATGAACCAATCACAGAGCCGTATTAGCGTCTTAAGACATTACTTAAGACGATCTTGAAGACTATGAATACCGGCCTTAGACTAGAGAGTAAACCTGAGAAGTGAGGGGAAAATTTCATCTCTTATGCCGCGTTCACACGAGGCGTGAACCACGAACGTGAACCTATGTTTTCTCGCTTTCCACTAAGGCCGGTATTCAAAGTCGGATCTTATTTCAAGACCGTCTTAAGTAATGTCTTAAGACGCTAATACTAGAGTCCCTTTATAAGGGTGCGTTTTCACTTGATGCTTGACGCTAGCGTCGAAATGGCGGAGCGTTTAAACAGTGCACTGGAACTGCGCAGTAATAAGGTGCATTCCGTTTAGGTTAACTAATATACTCGTTGAAAAAATGTCTTTCAATCAAAAATATTACGAATGGCAAAGGAAGTGTTTTAAAAAATAATAAGAAAAAAAAAGAATAAAAATACATACAATATACATTTTAAAATTGTAAGAAATTTACTTAAAAATTATAATGCTATAATTTATCTCATCAATATCTAATTTATTTATCAATATCTTTCAACTTTTCAGACATGCAGCATAACAAATATCCACTTGATAAATACTATCGATTATTTACAAGCAAAGTAGAACAGAAGCAAAAATGGTCAAAAAACGTAAACTCTGAGACTTATGGAGCTAATTATATTAACGCTAACTACATAAGGATAATATTTTTTTATTGATATCTATCTTCGATATACATTTATAGTGTTGTTCAGTTATTAAAGCAGCATTAAATAGTTTTCTTATCAAAGATGTCGAGCAAATTTATAATTTTTTGTAACTTTTCAACTTTTAACATAAAATATGTTTTCAAGAGATGCACAAGTATCAAATTAAAGATCAATTAAAATTCGAGCTGAATATGATTTTATTATCTACCTTTCTTCTTAAAGTTTAGTTTTCTCTTATCTTGGTCATCATTTACTTGAAAACTATACTTATATCCGGCTAACTATTTCTTATATACTATCCTATATACTAACTATACTTATGTTCTTATATACTTATATCCCATATAATATAAGGTAACTTGTATCACTTATTATGCAACTAAATCGTTTTGTGGAACAAAGAATGGCAAAGAAAGTGTTATAAAATAATAAGAAGAGAGAATGAAAAACGTGTCATGGTTTGTGTGGCAGTAATAAATGAGTTGGAAAAAATACAAAAAAGAAATAAATTTAAATGAAATGAATTTACCAGAATCACAACCTATATCAGCTGGATCAGATGGAGTATCTCTACCATACGTGCTTAATAAAAAGCATATATTATTAATATGTTTTGAAATGCAAAACAAGTTTAAGTTAATTGATCTGAACTGGTTTAAACGGCTAACAAAATGTTTAAAAATAATAAATTAAAAAAAAAGAGAAGAATAAAAAACGGGAAATGCGATAATATTGATTTAACATATACATTGAAAAAAATGTCAATTTCGACTTAATTGAGAGACACATAATTAATTATGTATCTCTCAATTAAGTCGAAATTGACATTTTTTTCAATGTATATGTTAAATCAATATTTTCCAAATAACTATAATGATTGAAAGTAAAATACACTTCGCGATTTAAATCTTACAATCAAATAAATAACAAAACTGTATTTATTTAATTAAAAATTAAAATATAACGATAAATAAAGGATCATTTTGATAATCGACTTGTTAATTCGAATTAGCTAAAAAGAATTTGTGATTAAAAGGACATCCAGTGGCTTACGGGAATTTAATACAGTTAGATCAAATACTTTATAATATCCAGAAACAGGCGATAAAAATTTTAACGATATTTGTGTTCAACAATAAATATATATCACTGAACGTGTTGAAATTATTTGTTACTTGTTTTTAGACTATTAAATATTTTATAGTGTCTAAATAAGCTAGAATATCTTTGGTGCATGTTGAAATTATTTGTAGCTTGTTTTTAGACTATTAAATATTTTAAAGTGTCTAAATAAGCTAGAATATCTTTGGTGCATTTGTTAAACTAATTTTTTATACATGTATAAATCATCTTTCCATTAAGATTATTAGTACCGTACGTGTATTACATTCAATAAATATTGAGAATCCGAAAAGGCGCGATAATGCGTTTGAATATGTCCGTTGATCGCGCCCACAAACGGCAACAAACTCTTGACGCCCCAAGCTGAACAAATCCAGTTTTCTTTTCTGGACGCTAGCGTCGAAAATGAGGTCACGTGATTGACTAGACGCTAGCGTCAGATTGATAGTGAAATCGCAGCCTAAGACTGGACAGACTTTGATTTTGCAACAAAATGGCGGACTATTGTATGTACATGCCTGCGTACTGCGTATGTACATATGTACATATGTACACAATCGAAAATTGACTACCGCCATTTTGTTTCAAGCCAAATTTGACCGATCTGTCCAGACTCTTATAAAGGGACAGTAGCTAATTCGGCTCTGTGATTGGCTTATGACATCTTAAGATTGTATTTAATATGATCTTAAATATAAGATCTGACTATACCGATCTATAGGTAAACTGAGAAAGACAGCGCGATTCACGTTCGTGGTTCACGCTTCGTGTAAACCAACGCCTTATGCCGCGTTCCCACGATGCGTGAACCACGAACGTGAATCGCGCTGTCTTTCTCAGTTTACCCTTAGTGGAAAGCGTGAAAACATAGGTTTACGTTCGTGGTTTACGCCTCGTGAGAACGCGGCATAAGGCGTGGGTTTACACGAGGCGTGAGCCCACGAACGTAAATCGCGCTGTCTTTCTCAATTTACCTATAGGCCGGTATTCATAGTCAGATCTTATATTTAAGATCATCTTAAGTACAATCTTAAGATGTCATAAGCCAATCGCAGAGCCCTATTAGCTACAGTCCCTTTATAAGAGTCTGGACAGATCGGTCAAATTTGGCTTGAAACAAAATAGCGGTAGTCAATTTTCGAATGTGTGCATATGTCGTACATACATGCGCACGCATGTACAATAGTCCGCCATCGTCTTTTCCTACGTTTCTTTTGTTCATTTCCAAGTATGCAAATAGTTTGATAAGCTACAATAGAACACATAATCTGACAACACTCAGCAACTATTTTGTTCATAGTCTATACTATTGTAGCTACAATTCGATTTATACTGTCGCGAATTATAAATTCCGTATGAAGGTCACGCTTTCCACTAAGCGTGAAAGAAACTAAAGTGAGCACGACAACGTGATTCACGTTTGTGGTTCACGCCTCGTGGGAACGCACCTTTATAAAGGGACTCTAGTATTAGCGTCTTAAGACATTACTTAAGACGGTCTTGAAATAAGATCCGACTTTGAATACCGGCCTTTAGTGAAAAGCGAGAAAACATAGGTTCACGTTCGTGGTTCACGCCTCGTGTGAACGCGGCATAAGAGATGAATTTTTCCCCTCACCTCTCTCAGATTCACTCTCTGGTCTAAAAGGGTACTTTGTGTCTCTTCCGGTACTTCTTACTTTCATGATTATTGTAATTAAATATATCGTCAATTTTCTTAATTTTCTAAAACCATGGCTTATTTGATTCAACCTTTCTAAAATAAATTTTGTCCTTATATACTGCTCTTCCTTTAAAATCTGTTCTTTGTTCTCATGTACTCTGTATTAGTTTATTTCTATATAGAAAATAAGTAAAAAATATGTCTTATTTTAATATATTTTACAAGAAAAAATTAGCTTCTGACGTTACAATTTGTCATTTAAAAATTTGCTTCTGACGTTACAATTTGTCATGTTTTATTTGCGAGCAATAAAGCTTGTAAATAATCGATCTGTAAATTATGTGTGCAATGCAGCTTGTGCGCAATATTGTCGTGTGTGCAAACGTGCATTCGTGCCCAAATTTTTTATATGTGCGCAAGAGAGCTTGTAAGCAATCGATCTGTAGGCAATAATACCATGTGTGCAATGCGACTTGTGCGCAACAATGTCTTGTGTGCAAACGTACATTCGTCTCTTAAATTTTTATCTGTGCGCAATACAGCTTGTAGGCAATCGATCTGTAGGCAATAATATCATGTGTGCAACGCGGCTTGTGTGCAATAGTATCTTGTGTGCAAACGTCCATTTGTCTCTTAATTTTTTATATGTGCTCAATAGAGCTTGTAGGCAATCGATCTGTAGGCAATAATTTTTGTGCGCAAACGAATTGTCGGCAAATGGGATGTTGGCAAACGACACTGTAGGCAATCAATTTGTAGGCAATCGGGAGCCCCCGTAGTGCTATATATCATCACGAAAATAATGTACAGAAAGGTCACTATACGAATATGTTACGAGTCGGAAAGAAAAATAAATCAGAATGGATTTATGTTAGTGATGAAACGATTTTGCGTAAGCAATGGCCACGTGGCAGTAAAGATGCATACATTTTCTTTTTAGAACGGTGTAATTAAATAATAATCTTTTTAGAACAATATAACTAAATAACTTATGCAATTGTCAAAGTAATGAATTAATTTATATTTCATAAAATGGTACCAACACATTTACGCATAGAATAATATATTACTTATAATTACTCATAAGAAATAGAAAATTATGTATTATTTTTCTATCAAGAAATTCGCATATGAAATATGCAAATAGAAACAAATAATAATTTTCTATTATATATACATAATATATATATATAACAATGGGTCATAGTTATTTAGGCCATTAGGTTAGTCAAAATAATAAAATAATAAACATTTATGTATAATCAAAATAATTAAAATATAAAACGAAAAGCGAGAGATAAAAGAAAAAAGAATGCAAAAAGAAGATAAAGGAGTCATAAAAAATAATGTTTTGACCAAATAAATACACAATTAATAAACTAAAAAATGGTGAAAAATAAGCAAAAGGAATAAAAAAGGAAATGATTGAACGTCAGAGGACAGTCATTTAAGACAGAATAGTATGAAATAGAGAAGCATAATTTTAAAATATATAATCGAAAACAGAAATATTGTAAACATAATATTTAAATCATTGAAAAGATAATAAAAGAAATAATTTCTAAATATCAGGAGTAAAAGAAATTGTTGAGATCCTATTAATTATAATTAATTATATTTTATTAATTAATATTTGTGTAATTATTGTAATAATGATATAAAATAATATGATGTAATATGATATAATAATATATGATATAATAATGTGATAAAATAAATAATAATTTTAATATAAATAATAATTCATTATTATGTTTCTCCTCCTCGACCACCCCGACCACGGTAGTATCGGCCTCTTGGCACTGACTGTTGGCCGGGGTAGTATTGGCCTCTTAGTCCCATTTCCAGGCCCCGTCGTTCATACCATCGGGTCCGTCCGCGACCACGTCCTGTGCCTCTGAGAGAGTCTAAAAAGATAGAGAAATACAAATAACAAATACTAAATGTAATATTGTGAATATAATTGTATTATTAATAAACTGTAACGATGCGCCCCTAACCCGCATCGTTGTCCGGGCTACACCCGCCGGACACCGCCCGGCCGAACACCCGCCGGGCTGGAACGTGGGCGCGCTGCGCCCACCCCATTTTTTTAATTACAAAACACGATCTCGCCGTAATAACGGCTCGAGACGTCGCGGCCCGACCGAGCGGTCCGCCGACAAGGCCGACGGGACCCGAGCGCCGAAAGCGAGTTGACAGCTCCGACCGCGCGGTCGTCGACACACGTGCGCGCTGCTGTCAAACCCCCACGCCGGGCGCGCAAAAGTACCGTTACCCCGGCGGTATAAAATGCGGGACGCGAGCTTAAAAGACTACTCTATCCTGATCCTAGAAAGCAGAAGTCGTGGTCGAGAGCTCTCTGTCCACGTTCGAGTGCTCTCGTTGCTGCTTATCCTACAAACGTTTCTGGTTCCTAATACCTGCGAAGGCAGAAAACCGAGGTGGAGAGCTCTCCGTCTCGGACGAGTGCTCTCGTCGCCGACGCTAACGAATCCTGGCTAATCGGGACGGACCGGTCCGTATGTCCGAACGTTCCCGAACGCCGTACCGCCGTCTGGATCCTTACGCATAATCACCGGGATCACCTATATTCTCACCCGCGAACTGCTACGCATGCTACTAAGGACAGAATATATTCACCGAGTCGTATTATTCCCTGTATAATTAACGTCGATTTAACGTCCGGGGCATCCACGCCTCCGAAGTACCCACGCCGATAAATTCACATTTGATCTATATTCACCGAGCCGTATTATTTCCTTTATAATTAACGTCGATTTAACGTACTGGGCATCCGCGCCTCCGAAGTACTCACGCCGATAAATTCACATTTGATATATTCCAGCATTAAGTAAACGTACTGGGCATCCGCGCCTCCGAAGTACACGCGCCGATAATCTCATCGTTATTATATTCAGGTATTATTGCACGTACTGGGCATCCGCGCCTCCGAAGTACCCTACCGGTGTTCTCTTTTATTGTAAACATATAATTTCGATAGTCATGAAAATTATAATAAACTAGTGATCCCCGACGAGTCGATACACGACGGATCTCAGCGGTACAATCCACGCGCGATACTAGTCAAAGACTTTGTTATTCTCAGACATTTAAATATAATAAATTATATCTTTATTTTTCTTATCAAACACTCTTCTCACGTTTATTGTCTCCGGACCTACCTAGCGAACTCCTGACCCGGCGAGCTAGTCCGCGTTCGCTACCTAAAGGCGGGTCGTTATATGGCGCCCGAACAGGGACCGTTACGTACCGCGAAACAATAGACGAAAGTGAAAATGGCCAAAACGTGGATTTACCGTCTGACCAAGAGTCAGCTTGTAACCGAGCTCGAAATGATAGGGTTAGAGACCGACGGGACGATCGACGATCTACGCCGCCGTCTGAGCCTTTACGTGGACGACCATCCCGAAATGGCTCAACCGGCCGTCGCAATAATCGATGACTCACGAATCGGGCCTACGGTGACCGTCACCGTACCGGAACCCGCGATTACGCCTGCCGTAACGGTGCACCCACCGACACCGACCCCGACCGCAACCGGACTTGAAGTGTTTTATCCCGCGCAAGGGGAACGCCCGAGTGAATCCCCCGCGAAGGTCGTGAATCAGATTCGAAAATGGGAGTGTCATTTCGACGGAAAGGACCCTGTCGCGTTCCTCGAGCGGTTGGAGGAATTAAAAGAAAGTTATCAATTTTCCGGGGCACAATTATTGATTGGGTTGCCGGAATTACTCCGCGGGGACGCGCTTCTCTGGTGCCGGAACAACTGACACAGCTGGAAAAATTGGGACGGGTTTTGCGAGGATTTCCGCGACTACTTTTTTCCCCGGCGGTACCGCGCGCAACTCGTCCGCGAAATTCAAGCGCGATTACAACGGCCGGACGAGCCGTATCGGAAATTCGCGACGGAATTATGCACCATGATGCGACGGGCCACGGGATTTACCGAGGAGGACCAGATTGAAACTTTATATAATAATATGCATCCGCGTTACCACCTGTACGTACGCCGGGATAACATCAAACGCACAAGAGATATCCTGCGCCTGGCGGAGGAATTGGAGCACATTGAAGAACAAACGCGGGCTCGCCAAGCTCCGCCCCCGAAGCCAGCAGCGGCCGCCGTCGCATATGAGTGCTGCTGGCGTTGTAAGCAACGAGGGCATACAAGGTTCAATTGCCAGCGGCCGCCCCGTCGCTTTTGCTCACAATGCGGAAGAGATGGCGTCTTCACCAAAGATTGCCATCCGCCGCCGGGAAATGCCGCTCGGACCGGGGAGAAAGCGGCCGCGGCCCGGTCCTCCAACTAACGTACAAACCACGACCGCACCTGACCGCAATGATACACCGTCAATCGTTTGACGCACTACTCGATACAGGCTCCGAAGCCTCGTTTATTAATGGCCAGACCGCCGAGAGAATACAGAAAATGGGATATGCAATTAAGCCCGCGAGCGGCCAGGTGCATCTCGCCGACGGGTCTAGCACACCTATACAGGGGTACGTGACAATACCCGTCGCCATCCAGGGGCGGCTATTTTGGCATCACTTTCAAGTGATGCCCACGCTCGATAATGAGATATTGATCGGCGTGGATTTGTGGACCCAGCTAAACGTCTCCATACCGCCACCACCTCCGTCAGGCGCCACGACGGACACGGAGCCGGCATACGCCATAGCGCAAAAGTCTAGCGACCCGCCAACCGAGGAAGAACGACTTAAGGAACTTCTGGCGGACGAATTATCGAAATTCGAGGGGGTACAGGGCCCCACAGATAAAGCACAACACATAATTCGGGTAAAGACGGACGTACCGCTCAAACAGCGATATCGTCCCCGCAATCCCGCCATGCAGGCGATCATTGATGAGGAAGTCGACAAGATGCTCAAGGAAGGCGTCATTGAACCGTCACACAGCCCCTGGAGCTCGCCGGTGGTCATTGTCCTGAAAAAAGACGGCAAGCCACGATTTTGTATCGATTTTCGGGGGGTGAACAGAGTCACCGAAAAAGATGCGTACCCGCTACCGCACATCGCCGCTACACTAGACAAACTTAGGGGGGCAAAATATTTGTCCACCCTGGATTTAAAAAGCGGGTACTGGCAAGTGCCGCTTTCCCCGGAAAGCCGGTCCATAACTGCTTTTACCGTCCCCGGAAAGGGACTGATGCAATTCAGAGTAATGCCGTTCGGCCTGCACTCCGCTCCGGCGACATTCCAACGGCTGCTTGACACCATATTGGGCCCTGAATTAGAGCCGCACGTATTCGTATACCTGGATGATATCATAATTATCAGCAAAACGTTTGAAGAACATCTGAGGTTGTTAAAGGAGGTGTTCCGACGATTGCGGAACGCAAAATTACGCATCAATAGAGAGAAATGCCATTTCTGCGTTGACCGTCTTAAATACCTCGGTCATATTGTCGACCGCGACGGCGTACGTACAGATCCAGAACAAACCAGTGCCGTTGCCAAATGGGAAGCTCCGCAAAACGTACGCGACGTCCGCCGGTTCTTAGGGGTCGCATCATGGTATCGTCGGTTCGTGAAAGATTTCGCGTCACTCGCCGCGCCGCTGACCGCACTCACACGCAAACACGCCCGGTGGACATGGGGGGACGCCGAACAGTCCGCGTTCGACGCATTGAAAACCGCTTTAACGACATCCCCGGTACTCGCGTGCCCCGATTTTCAACGTCAATTCTTCCTGCAAACCGACGCTAGCACCACGGGCCTAGGGGCCGTCTTAAAGCAGTATTTCCCCGAGGGGGAACGGGTGATAGCCTATGCGAGTCGCGCTCTGAACAACGCCGAGCGGAATTATAGCGCGACGGAATTAGAATGCCTGGCCGTAGTCTGGGGAATCCGCCGACTACGAGGGTACCTCGAGGGGTACCGATTTACGGTGATTACCGATCATCAGACACTAAAATGGCTACAAAGGCTCGAATCGCCGACAGGACGCCTCGGCCGTTGGGTTTTTGAGCTACAGCAGTATGATTTCGAAATCAAGTACCGGAAGGGCACGTTAAATAAAATCGCCGACGCGCTTTCCCGACAGCCGGAAGTAGCCGCAGTAAACCGGCCGAAATGCGCGTGGTATCAGCGAGTTTGGCGCGCCACCAAAGTCACGCCGCAAGAAATGCCAGAATTCCGCATTGAGCACGGCCGGTTATACAAACATGTACTCCACAGCCTGGATTTCAGGGAAATCCCGGAAGGGGAACAATGGAAGGAATGCGTGCCGAAAAAGCGACGGCCCGAGATATTAAAACGATATCACGATGCGCCCACGGCCGGGCACCTGGGGATCGCAAAGACCATCACTCGAATCGCGTCAAAATGTTATTGGCCAGGCATGTTTCAGGATATCGCTCGTTACGTGCGACGATGTCCGACATGCCTCGCACACAAGATTGCGCAGGAGAAACCTGCCGGGCAACTACATCCGACTGCGCTCGATCACCCGTGGCAGCAAGTGACAATCGATCTCGTCGGTCCACTCCCTCGTTCCACGACCGGGCATATATGGCTCTTAAATATGCAACACCGATTCACGAAGTGGGTCGAACTACGGCCCTTACGCCGAGCCACCGCGCCAACGATCGTGAAACATATCAAGGAGGCAATTATTCTTCGCCACGGGTGTCCCGACGAGATCTTGTCCGATAATGGCACGCAGCTGAAATCCCAGCAACTCGCCAGACTGTTGCAGGACTGCGAGATTCGCCACCGATTCACACCGGCATACGCGCCCCATTGTAATCCCGTGGAACGGACAAATCATGTCATAAAGACGATGATCGGACAGTACGCGAGAAAACACCGGGCGTGGGACGAACATCTGGCAGAACTTCAATTCGCGTACAATACCGCGAAGCACGATGCGACCGGCTACACCCCCGCATTCCTTAATTACGGCCGCGAATTACAACGTCCCGGAGAAAAAGCGCTCATCGGAACCGCGATACCGCCATCGATCGTCCGGCGCCAGCTAAACGAAGCGTACGACCTCGTAAAAATCCAGGTCGCTCGCGCGTTCCAGCACCAGGAAAAGCATTATAATTTGCGCCGCCGCGATTGGCGACCACAGATAGGGGAATGGGTATGGAAACGCGATCGGCCGCTTTCCAATAAACAAGCCGCGTTTAATGCAAAACTCGCCCCTAAATTTATAGGACCGCTCGAGGTTTGCCGCGTGATTTCGCCCGTCATCGTGGATCTCCGAAGTCGCTCGGGGAGATGGTATAAGCACGTACACGTGCAGGATTTGAAGCGCACACCGGCCGACCGCCGACTTTCCGAGTCTGATTCCGACCAAGAGGGGGGAGACACTAGCGCGCTTTTCCGAAACTCGCGTATAACTGCCAGCCGAGACAACAATTGTACGGCCGTCAACAATGTTAAAGGACGGAAAACAACGCTTTATAAACAAAACGCGTCGGTGGGGGGCAACGAATTGGTTATACTTAACAAACAATGTCACTTCGCGGCGCGAGCGAAATCCGACGGGCCACAGAAGGAATCTAACCATGGACGAGACAACTTCAACCGAGCAGAGCGACGATATCGTCAAGGCCATTACCGATCTCCTTGGCGACGACGACGAGGAATACGACCCGGCCCGACCCGGATTCAACCGACCAGCAATCACGCTGTACGGAGGAGGCCCGATGAACGCGGCCCGACCACTGGCTCAGTCCGTGTGGCCACCGATCAAGCCACGCACGGTGCCACGAATCGGCACCGTGATCCAACGGTCGGACGCTACCAACCGCATCAAGCAGGCCTGGCTTACGGCGCCTCCACCGCCGCCGCCGAAGCGCCGCCGTCCGGAACCGTCTCCACCACGACCCACGCTGAACCCAGCACGACCCACGGGGCCCCTGCCGCCGCCGCCGATCCCGGTCGAGGTAGAACCCGGCATTGTTGTCGACGTGCCGCATTTCGCGGTACACGTCAGCCGGCAGTATAAGCCAAACCTGGGTCACCGGAGATGGCATGTACGATTCGACGGGGCAGGGCAAGTCAAATGGGTGAAAGAGAAGACCCCGGCCCCGCAGCCGACCGCCGGCACGACGTCAGGGCCATCCAGACAACCCAGTCAACCAAAAGATGACCAAGAGGGACGCCGGAGAGCATGAAGTGCCTCTAGATTCAGGCACCTTTAACGGGGGGGGGGGGGTGTAACGATGCGCCCCTAACCCGCATCGTTGTCCGGGCTACACCCGCCAGACACCGCCCGGCCAAACACCCGCCGGGCAGGAACGTGGGCGCGCTGCGCCCACCCCATTTTTTTAATTACAAAACACGATCTCGCCGTAATAACGGCTCGAGACGTCGCGGCCCGACCGAGCGGTCCGCCGACAAGGCCGACGGGACCCGAGCGCCGCCGAGCGCCGCCGAGCGCCGCCGAGCGCCGAAAGCGAGTTGACAAGCTCCGACCGCGCGGTCGTCGACACACGTGCGCGCTGCTGTCAAACCCCCACGCCGGGCGCGCAAAAGTACCGTTACCCCGGCGGTATAAAATGCGGGACGCGAGCTTAAAAGACTACTCTATCTTGATCCTAGAAAGCAGAAGTCGTGGTCGAGAGCTCTCTGTCCACGTTCGAGTGCTCTCGTTGCTGCTTATCCTACAAACGTTTCTGGTTCCTAATACCTGCGAAGGCAGAAAACCGAGGTGGAGAGCTCTCCGTCTCGGACGAGTGCTCTCGTCGCCGACGCTAACGAATCCTGGCTAATCGGGACGGACCGGTCCGTATGTCCGAACGTTCCCGAACGCCGTACCGCCGTCTGGATTCTTACGCATAATCACCGGGATCACCTATATTCTCACCCGCGAACTGCTACGCATGCTACTAAGGGATATATTCACCGAGCCGTATTATTCCCTGTATAATTAACGTCGATTTAACGTCCGGGGCATCCACGCCTCCGAAGTACCCACGCCGATAAATTCACATTTGATCTATATTCACCGAGCCGTATTATTTCCTTTATAATTAACGTCGATTTAACGTACTGGGCATCCGCGCCTCCGAAGTACTCACGCCGATAAATTCACATTTGATATATTCCAGCATTAAGTAAACGTACTGGGCATCCGCGCCTCCGAAGTACACGCGCCGATAATCTCATCGTTATTATATTCAGGTATTATTGCACGTACTGGGCATCCGCGCCTCCGAAGTACACGCGCCGATAAGCTCAAAGTTATTATATCCAAGTATTATCGAACGTACTGGGCATCCGCGCCTCCGAAGTACCCTACCGGTGTTCTCTTTTATTGTAAACATATAATTTCGATAGTCATGAAAATTATAATAAACTAGTGATCCCCAACGAGTCGATACACGACGGATCTCAGCGGTACAATCCACGCGCGATACTAGTCAAAGACTTTGTTATTCTCAGACATTTAAATATAATAAATTATATCTTTATTTTTCTTATCAAACACTCTTCTCACGTTTATTGTCTCCGGACCTACCTAGCGAACTCCTGACCCGGCGAGCTAGTCCGCGTTCGCTACCTAAAGGCGGGTCGTTATAAAACAAATAAATTAATAATATACAAATAACACACAATTTTCTTGTTGCGGCTGCTGCTGTTGTTGCGGCCGTTGCTGTTATTGTTGTTGTTGTCGCAGCTGCTGCTGTTGTTGCGACCACTGCAGTTTTTGTTGTTGTTGTGGACGCGCCGGCTCTTGCTGCAGTTGCTGCAATTGCAATTGCAGCTGCTCTATTTGTTGTTGCTATTGCTGTTGTTGTTGCTTTTGTTGCTGCAAGAATTCTTGCAACAACTGCTATAGCTGTTGTTGTTGCTGTGGTTGGGTTGGAGACTCATCTTCCAGCAACATTTTTTCTGCCATCTCAGTTAGTTCTCCTAAAAAAGATGAAAAAACTAATTAAACCAAGTTTTATAAAAATACTAATTAAACCAAGTTTTATAAAATACACACACACACACACACACACACATTTATATATATATGTACTCTGAAAAAATCGAAGTAGTTATCTTTGTACCTCGAAAAAATCCAAGTAATATCTTTACCTTGAAAAAATCGAAGCAATATATTTATTACAGAAAAAAAGAAATGATATCTTTAAATCGCGTCAATTAAATATATATTATATCGACAAGTAACTATTGTTCTTTTAAAAAATGTATTCCCATTAAAGTGAAAAAATTAATATAAAATGTGAAAAATTGTAGTAAAAAAAACTTGGCGCTGCTAAACATAATAATATATATTAATAAAACAATTTCTATAAATGAAAAAAGTACTTTAAATTAATGTGCGAAAGTCTCTACATTCACATTGTAATTATTAATTTAATATTTTAAATTTGTTATTTATTGCTTTCAAATATTTTAAAATTTTGCAACGCCAAGTTTTTTTCACTACAATTTTTCACATTTTATATTAATTTTTTCACTTTAATGGGAATACATTTTTTAAAAAAACAATAGTTACTTGTCGATATAATATATATTTAATTGGCGCGATTTAAAGATATCATTTCTTTTTTTTTGTAATAAATATATTGCTTCGATTTTTTCAAGGTAAAGATATTACTTGGATTTTTTCGAGGTACAAAGATAACTACTTCGATTTTTTCAGAGTACACCACGCGTGCTTGGCGTCTTTTTTTTACCTTTTTGTAAAAAGTAATTTTGTACGGATATCACCCCTTTTTGTTACAGATACATCAAATGCCATAATGTCTATTGACATTGACATTTATGTCTGATAAAATCAAATGTAAATATTTTTTGTATTATAACTTACAAGAATTATATTATATCTGAGTTTGATATCCTTAAATGTGCAGTGTAGTTTGTATAAATTTATAAATCATTAAAAAAATTAAGACAAAATATGAATATATTAGGCAAAGTCAAGTTTGTCGAGAGCACATTATGCAGTGTTTGCTTTAAATAAATTTTGTCGAAAAAAAAAACAGATTTGATACAGAATTTGGCATGTACCTACAATGCTATTGGCAGAATGTCATAGTAGATAACATATGTATAGTAAAGTTTGTTAACAAAATAAGGCAATTAATAATTTATAATACAAACTACACTGCACATTTAATTAAGGATGTCACTGTCAGATATAATTTTTGTGTTATAATATAAAAAATATTTAGATTCAATTTTACACACATATATTTGATAGTCATTATTAGAGAAAAAGAGAGAGAGGGGGGAGAGGGGGAAGGGAGAGGGGGAGAGAGAGAGAGAGAGAGAAAGAGAGAGGGGAACGCGAGCGGGAAGCGCGAGCGGGGAACGCGAGCGGGGAACGCGAGCGGGAAACGCGAGCGGGGAACGCGAGCGGCGAACGCGAGCGGGGGACGCGAGCGTGACCGCGAGAAAGAGCAATACGTACGATAGATATAACCTCGCCATCCTCGCTCAGGGTGTATCCCAGGAACCAGCCATCCACAAGGCGCGAACTCTGTCACTCTAGCACTCATGTACTCCGTTTGGAGTGTTCGGACGCGACGACGCGGACGGAATATTTCTCGACGACGCGACGCGGACGTCTAAAGCAGCCCATAACATGTACGAGTTTGATTCGCGAGCCGGACTCAAACTTTTTCACCACACACACACTCCCGAATAGTCCCGAAATTTGGCTCGTCGGACGCCGAGCCCGTCTCGTAACATCTCACCCACGAACGAGTAGAAACCCAGCCGAGCCGGACTCGCGACGTGTATGGGCAGCTTTATGGTTATGTTATGTTTACATGGGTCACATCACATGTGATCGAACTAACGCCAGCGCCGCATCGCATAACGGCAAGGACATGAACTGGACAAAATCTCAGACACTACAGTGCTGCGTCGCGCGCCGTGGCGAGACTAGCAAACGGAGAAGTACGTATCTTAATGTAAAATTTTCAGGTCTGGACTTTTGCATCGCAATATATTTTTTCGTAGGCCACGTAGGGGAAAAATAAAAATACTTTCATTATATAAATTTGGTCCAAGCTTTCCATTGAGCCTAGTTAGAACTTGATCCGTTCACTAGTTATCGAGATCTCAAAATCTCGAGTACTCTAAATATATACAGGGTGGCCCATTTTAAAAGATGCAGGCAAATATCTCGAAAAATATAAAACATACGGAAAAACATTTGTAACAAAAGTTGTTTGGCTCGAAGGGGGACATAAGATGGTGCCATTGATGTGACCTTGGATAGTCATTTAAAGGTCACATGAAGGTCACTTTCACTTTCTTAAATGAGAACCCCCATTTTTCATTGCATATTCTTGTAGCTTATGTCGAGAGCTTTCCAAAACACTATAATAAAGTATTTTTTTATCAAGTACTTTTTGAGTTATGAGGCTTGAAAAGTACAGTACCGCCGGCATTAGCATTACCCAAAATGTACCACGTGGAGGTTGCACGGTTGGATTTACACCTCTGTTGTGTGCGTGTGTGTGTGCGTGTGTGTGTGTGTGTGTGTGTGTGCGTGTGTGTGTGTGTGTGTGTGTTACAGAGATTAGGACCCCGCGGTTCGTCACTTCCACGGTATTTACTGACTCCAAACCCTCTCTGTCGTGTGTGTGTGTGTGTGTGTGTGTGTGTGTGTGTGTCACACAGAGATTAGGACCCCGCGGTTCGTCACTTCCACGGTATTTACTGACTCCAAACCCTCTCTGTCGTGTGTATGTGTGTGTGTGTGTGTGTGTGCGTGTGCGTGTGCGTGTGCGTGTGCGTGTGTATTGAGTAGAAATTGGGCGACAATGTCAGTGAGCTGAATATTTTATCCGATTATAACACGGGCTGTACGACGGGAGGCGCGCGGCGCGCGCGGCGCGGGCGGAAACGCGGCCCGGCAGTGATGCCGTTGTGCAGACCGAGCCGCATGCTAAAGCGTGTGGTGGGGATGCGCCGACATGGCTAAGCCATGTCGCGTTTCCGCCCGCGCCGCGCGCGCCACGCGCCTCCCGTCGTACAGCCCGTGTTATAATCGGATAAAATATTCAGCTCACTGACATTGTCGCCCAATTTCTACTCAATACACACGCACACGCACACGCACAGGCACACGCACACACACACACACACACGCACACACACACACGCGCGCACACACACACACACACACACACACGCGCGCACACAACAGAGGTGTAAATCCAACCGTGCAACCTCCACGTGGTACATTTTGGGTAATGCTAATGCCGGCGGTACTGTACTTTTCAAGCCTCATAACTCAAAAAGTACTTGATAAAAAAATACTTTATTATAGTGTTTTGGAAAGCTCTCGACATAAGCTACAAGAATATGCAATGAAAAATGGGGGTTCTCATTTAAGAAAGTGAAAGTGACCTTTATGTGACCTTTAAATGACTATCCAAGGTCACATCAATGGCACCATCTTATGTCCCTCTTCGAGCCAAACAACTTTTGTTACAAATGTTTTTCCGTATGTTTCATATTTTTCGAGATATTTGCCTGCATCTTTTAAAATGGGCCACCCTGTATATAACTCGTCGCGTCGCGTATATAGAGCCACGGCTGTCTCGCTCCGCGCGTACTTGGCGCGAGACACTACCGTGTCTCTTGATATATATATATATATATATATATATATACTATATATGTGTGTGTGTGTGTATTTAAATTTAATGGCATAAATATATATATATTATATATACAATATATTATATGTATATAATTATACGAGAGTTTATGTTAAACAATAATAATAATAAATATTTATAGTATTTGTTATATTTGTTGTATATTGTATCTGAATATAAATTTAATAAAATTGTACTCATATAATTATGGACTAATTATATACTATTAATCAAAACTCACACATCGCTTGATCTTTCAAATTGAGCATCATATCCAAATATGGATACCCGCCCGCTCGCCCGTTACCCATTATATACCGATTTATGCCCGGTTTCTTCACCGTCACATAACTTTATCCTTAGGTTAAATTCACTCTTCGTCTCTTTCTAAGAGTTAGGTTAGAAAGAGACGAAGAGTGAGTTTATCCTAAGGATAAAATTATCCGACGGTGAAGAAACCGGGCATTAGACATGTTCCGCGAATACCCCGTTAATTCGGGTACTCAATATTTACACGGAAACCCGTATCGATGTGGATACCCGTGTATCCATACGGATATCTGGAATTTATGTTTTATTACTCTACTGCATATACTGCGTCTCCGTGTACTACGCAGATATCCGTATCTTCGTTCCATACCTTCGTTCGTTTTGCATTTTTAGAGATTACTGCATGTTACAAAAAATATTTTATTAAACTTATTATAATACTATGCGACCCGGTTTCCCGCAAGCTCGCCACTCGCGGGGGCGTTGCCACAAATTACTCTCTTAACTACAGAGCGCGAAAGATGACACGGGAGAGATTGGGCGCCAGGTGCGATTACGCGCACCACGTTTTAATCGACTACTCGTCCTTGCACAAACATAATCGTCGCGATACCGTTTTATATCAGAGCGAAATTCGTGAGTTAGCTAGAGGAAAGAGGGGAGGGAGCGTTGCGCAGAGAACACAGAAATGAAGCAGAGAAGCAGATATGGGTGAAAATAATAGTTAAATGCATTTAGAGTAAAGAATAAATGTAGAAGCACGGAGAAAAATAATAGAGAAAATAAATATATGTCGGCGCGAACAGCATAAACGATAAGGTGTGTGTGACTCGACGCTAAATAGTTGGGAATCTCGATGACGAAATGGTAACTGAACGCGGGACACGAAAACGGAATCACATACGATACGCGAACGCGAATACGCACTCATCCATACGACGCGGGGTCGCACACGATCACACATGCATACCCGAAACGCAAGGAATTCCACACGCATACACGGGACCTGAAATCTCACACACGCACACCCGAGATGTGAATGACGCGGAACAGCACACAAGCATACACGAAACGCAAAATATACGTGGATCGTCACGCAGATACACGACCCCGATGCACGCCACGCGACACGCGATGCACCCACATACGCACAATCGCCCCGCGCGGGCACGCGGGTCGCTACCTAACGCAGCACCCGCTACACACGACACGCAAACACCACTCGAACGCGTCCGGCGCGTGATCGTCTCCCGAAGCTCTCCGGCGCAATTGACGCTCTTCTCCGCGACTCTAATTACTCGCGGCACGCGGCACAACGGACGGGCACGAGAACACACACACCGCGCGCGAACGACATTCGACTCGCAATCGCAATCAGCCCGTTAACGCGATGACTGCCGGTCGCGACGGAGTTCCCGAGGAGGGCGGAAACACACTCTAACGCGATCCGCTCTCGGCCGGCCCAATCAACGTCCTTTCGACGTTTTCGTTATACGCGGTACGCACGGTACGCTACGGCACTTCATTCACTCCCGATACGCGATCGGCGAACGCGAGGGCACCGGCCGCGAGCGGAATCACTGAATATCTCACTGCATACCGGAGTGGCGGACTTACAATTCTCCTGCGTCATCGGTCGAATCTCTGGTCGATAGTCGGGGCGGGTGGTATCCTCCGTGGCTGACGCGACAGTGACGATCCTGCGGCCCGGCGGGATCACGTCGGGCTCCCGCTCCTGCGTACCGAGCCCGCTCCTTGTCCCAGCCATCCGCGCCACATCCTGCTGCCGAATTCCTCATTTCCCGATTCGCTCCGCCGGCCCACGGTATTTAAAACGGGCGTTATAGGGTGAGTCCGGCTGGCCGTGCCGTTACTTCTATAGCCGGCGTCTGGCGGGCCCGGCTGGCCAGGCCGTGACCACGCCGACGGGCATGCTTCCGCGTCCGGTGGGGGCGGCGGGGCCGTCCGCCCACTCCTGGGGTGGCGGCGCAGCGTGCAATGTGGACCTCCGCGGGGCGTCCCCCTCGAGCGTCCTTGTTCCTCGTTCGGCGGCGGCATGGCTCGGAACGTGCGTGGCGGTTCGGCGGCGGGCCCGTGCGTGACCCGCCTGACGGTCACTCCGTCTTCTCCACCCCCTCGACGGCTCCTCTTGGTCCCGCGATAGTAGTGATAGTACACCGGTACTGGCTCGGGAGCTCCGAGGGGGGGTGAGGGGCGGGGGGGTAACCGAGGGTCGAGGGGGCTGACGTCACGCGAGGGGAGGGGGGGTGGATGTTTACAAGCGGCGTCTCATATTACAAAGGAGGGTGAGGGGTGTTGACGTCACGCGGGGGAGGGGTGCCGCGTTAGGGTTGCGTAGGGTCCGCGCGGGGGAGGGGTGCCGCGTTAGGGCCCGCCCGCGCCACCCGCGCCGCCCGCGCCGCCGCCCGCCGTCGCCCGCGTTCACGCTCGCTCGTTCTTACCTTAATTTGGGGGATGCCCGTGTCCGCGCCCGACGGGACGACGCTCGAGCTGCAATCGTAATCGCTTATGTCAAGACTCTGTATAGGGGGTCACTATGTGTGACTAAGCAGTGGTAAGTCGGTCAGTAGGTCAGTTATTGTAATCTGAGAGTTACGATATCGCATCTCTTCGCGTTCTCTCTACCCATCCCATTCGCTTTCTTTCGTTCGCGCATCATACGCTCGGTATTTAAATTTTAATATTCTAATAAGGAACAGATGAGGAGGAGATGTGGAAGGAAAATTAAATAAGTAAAAAATTATTTTAGATATGTTATACATTTATTCTCATGTTAATCTACTACATCAAAAGATCTCTTTCTCGATGCATCATACATAATATCATCCATAGCATACGCTATGACTTCGCAATCTACAATTGACGTTTGGTCGTAATAGCTGCGCAAGATACTAAAGGCGTCACATTTTTCAGTAATACGATTTCTTTGTAGAATACTTGCAAATCGATGAACCTCTTATCTACCTCTCTCGCAAGCTGATATAGCTCGCGGAAGACATGCTCGACGCAGTGTTCGAGCGTGAGTAAAAAGAGAATGGTTGCAGGTTTCATGTACAAAAAAGTATTGCGCGACGACAATTTTACAAGTTTATCATCACGCATTTGTACAACTTCGAGTATTAGATCTTGAATAGTCAGCGACTGACCGACGGTTGACTGCACGAGTCGCTCGACATCCATGCGTCTATCGATGAGCACCGTCCACGTTCCATGATGCATCGCGATTTGAAATCCTCGGTTGTCGCCAAGGACCAATTCCACAAAAGAACCGTGTGGAGGTCTCACGCTGATCCCAATATCCAAATACTTGTAAGCTGTAGATGTCAATGCGTATCGTCTGTTGAGTATACGCACCGCACGACGCTCCAACGAAGTGCTGTAGAAAAAAATAACGATGAATTTTAAAATAATAATAAAATTGGAAAAATTATAAAATAGGAGACTCTACAAATAAAACGAAACTCACTTGTTCTCACTCGATGGAGTTGCAGCTTCGGGAATCGGCACGTAATTATTCATGCTTGCACCACTGTTGCTTCCCGCAGCGGAGTATATTTTTCACTCTCGGTTATAACAAGTCGACCGTTTGTACAAGACTGACCGTTCGCATAAAATTAACGGAGCGTATACGCGGCAACACCCTACACCCTTTTTTTTTAAATTATGACGTGGTGGGGGGATTAATGCTTCTAGAACGTATTCTGAGAAAAGGTGTTTATCAAGGTTTTGAGCAAACGTGTTAGGACATGTTTCACTGCATCATTCGATTATGACGTCGCTTAATGCGAAGCGAATGCATTGTTCAGGTGGATTAAATATGTCAACAATATTCACGATTAAATATCGGTGATAAAAAAAAATGTTTGTCTCGATGAGAATGATTTAACCGTCGCGGTGTCGCGGTCATGATCATCATTATTTCTCCGAAGACCTGTTTATCGGAGGGTTTTCGGTAAACGTGCCGGGGCATGTTTCGCGGCGTCACTCGGTTATAACGGCGCGATGTCCTTTGGTGTCCTCTTTATCACTTTTTTTCTAGGAAGAATTGTTCATCAGGGTTGCGTGTCAGGACAAGTTTCGCGACGTTGCTCGGTTATAACGTCGCGATGTCCTCTGGTGTCCTTTTTATTGTTTATCGGGGTATATTTCGCGACGCCATTCGGTTACGGCGTCGCGCGTTACAAAGCGAGCGCCGAGATCAGGCTGCTAGAATTTGTAGACAAAAAGTGCGTTAGCAGAACTCACCGTCCAAGTGATATTACCTTTCTGTAACGCATATAACGAACAATAGATCTGATGACGCTATGCAGTGGATCCATTCGGTTATAGCGGCGCGTATGACAAAGCGAGCGCCGAGATCAGGCTGCTAGACGTTGTGGACAAAATAGCGCGTAAGCAGAACGCAACGTCCAAGGGATATTACCTTTCTGTAACGCATATGAAGAACAATAGATCTGATGATGACACTATGCAGTAGATAGAAGAAGAAGAAGAAGGAACGATACGTGATGCTCCAGTTGGAAGGAGAGAAAAGAATGATAGATGAAATATATAACGATGAGTGAAGCTCGTCAGAGCCACAGTATATGATTTGGAAGTCTGCGCGTCAGTATAGTTCGATTAAAAAAAGTAAAGTGGATACTCGATGGTTTGTTTTTATGTGTGTGCAGCGTAGAAAAATGATTTTATGAGAATCTACAAAAATGGAAATAGAGACAATAGATTTGGCTGAGTCGTCCGACGAGCGGATGGAAATAGAGACAATAGACTTAGCTGAATCGTCCGATGAAGAGCAAATACAGCAAATAGAGATAGTACGAGACCTACGAGTAGAAGTAAATGAGTTGCCCAACGAAGAATTACTGGAAATTATAGACGAAGAGTTAATGGAATTCGAGGCAATAGTAGGCGAATCATCTGACGAAGAACACGCGTTGTCGGATGACAGTAATTACATCAGTGACCTTTCAGGAGATGATCTTGTTGAAACCACTGAAAAAATAGTGTCGCACTCAGAAATTTGCTCGCTAAATGGACGCACCAAGTTTTGCGCGATATATTGATACTACACCACGGGTGGCAGTTTTGTTGCATGTGCATCGTGCATGGTAAGAATAGCGGACACAGATTACGGATATATGTATGTTGTGCGAAAACATGTGATTGAGCTGTACGACGCGATAGAAGGTCGGTCTTGCTCTACTTGCAGACTTCCAGTATATCAAATCTTTCCATGCAATATGTGCCCCATTTGTACACGTTGAAAAAGACATTAACATGAATAAGTGCGTGCCTTTACTCGAGCAACATGTTGAGAAGACGTTACTTACGTAGCCATGACGAGTACTATAGGAAGTGCTCTCAACGCAAAGGGATTGAGTTTTACGATATATTTTATATTTTATGGCAGCTCGAGCTGGATCCGCAAAGAGAACCGGAAGTACAACGAGCATCGCCGGTGCAGTGTAGCGACCATGAACTCGATATATGTGAAACTACTGAACGCATACGTAAACCGCAAGTCTATAGCTGCGCAATTACGTATCCTTTTTGGTGGCCTTATC
>JASTWR010001518.1:0-41514 GCA_030770355.1 Harpagoxenus sublaevis | reverse complement strand
TATAAATATCGACGAGAAATTATGAACTCTTGCGCACGTCCGATCTACATGAGTGGTACGAGCGGCGCGTTTATGCGAGCCCACCTTAGCATCGCTGGAAGAATTCCAGGAACTGTGATAGCGGGTGGGCATTGTCACATATACTCCATTTGACGATGAACGTAAACAAGTACAAATCCTTTGCATGCGGGGTGTTTTGTGAAATCCCGCGAGAGATAATGCTGAAGAAAGCGGTGATCAATGTGCAATCAAAAAACAATGCATGTTTCGCGTGGTCAATGGTGGCTGCTCTGCATCCAGCTAAAGACATGTAGAACGGGTAGCCTCATACCCCCATTATACGTCGATGCTCAATCTTAAAACATTGAGTTTCCAATGACGTTGACGCAAATTAAAAAGTTTGAAAATCTCAACAACATCTCTATCAACGTATACTGCATCGAGAAGGAGAACTCGATTCTTCTGATACGGCTTGCCGATAGTAAGAAGAATAGACACGTCAATTTGCTGTACATGCAGGATCCGCGGGACAACAACGTGGGACATTTCGCGTGGATAAAAAATCTATCCCGCCTTGTGAGCATGCAAGTGAGCAAGAAAAAAGTTAATAAATACTTTTGCGATCGGTAAGTAAACATTTTTAATTAAAATTATGCAATATATAATTTATATAAAAGATATATTAAAATTTTCATTATTACAGATGTTTGCACTATTTCCACTCGAACGAGAAATTGGAAGCCCACACCGTTGACTGTCCGGAGATGAACGACTGCGCGATCAAGTTACCGAGCGATAAGGACAAGTGGCTCACATTCGGCAATTATAAGAAGAAAGAGCGGCTTCCTTTTGTCGTATATGCTGACTTAGAATGTGTGTTGACAAAAACGGATAAAAAGAAAATGGAAAAAAATTTATACCAGCATCACAAAGTATTTAGTATCGCGTATTATGTACATTGTTCGTACGACGATTCATTATCCGCATATTACTCTCGTCGTAGTGTAGACTGTGTTTCATGGTTCGCAGAACAACTTAAAAATTTAGCAATACGTGTAAAAACCATTTTATCTACCAACGTCCCCATGGTAAATTTAACGCGCGAAGAATGGGAAAAGTTTCATAGCGCATCGCATTGTCATATATGTGAGAAACCATTCGCGCAAGACGACACCCCAGTACGCGATCATTGCCATCTAACTGGGCGGTATCGAGGTCCAGCACATTCAAATTGCAATCTAAATTACAAAGAATCTTTTTGCATTCCCATTGTATTTCATAATTTATCTGGTTATGTCTCACATTTCATTATCGAGGAAACTGCCACAGCGTTCAAAGGAGGAATCGAGTTACTTCCGATAACAAAAGAAAAATATATTTCATTTACCAAAAATGTTCAACTTGCGGAAGACAAATTTGAATCGAGAAATCATATACAATTACGTTTTATCGATTCATATAAATTTCTTACGACCAGTCTCGACAAATTGACATCTTTTCTTAATAAAGATAAGCTCAAAATTTTAAAATCAGAATTTCAAAATTTATCCACCGAACATTTCGAATTATTGACACGAAAGAGTGTATTTCTATACGAATACATTGACCGCATCGAAAAATTAGAGGACTCATGTTTACCACGGCGCGAATCGTTTTACAGTTCCTTGACCGGTGACACTGTATCCGAGAGCGAATACGCGCACGCGGTCAACGTCTGGCAGCGGTTCTCCATTCGAACACTAGGCGAATATAGTGATCTTTACCTCAAAACCGATGTCTTGCTGTTGGCTGATATATTTAAAAATTTCCGTGATAAGTGCATCGAGAGTTATGGACTCGACCCCGCGTATTACTATACTCTTCCCGGGTATACATGGGACGCCATGTTAAAACATACAAAAATTACATTTGAATTACTTACAGACATTGATATGGTTATGTTTATTGAACGCGGTATACGTGGTGGTCTGAGTCAGTGTTCAAAGAGATACGCGCGGGCCAACAACAAGTACATGCAGTCGTACGATCCATCGAAACCATCGTCGTACTTGATGTATTTTGATGTAAACAACTTGTACGGCTGGGCAATGTGTCAACCTTTGCCCTATGCAGATTTTCAATGGGTCGACGACGTGTCTAGTTTTGATCTATCATCGATCTCGCTTGATTCACCTATAGGCTATATCCTTGAAGTTGGCCTCGAGTACCCACAACATTTGCATGATGCGCACACTAACCTACCGTTTTGCCCGACACGTGACAAGCCGCCCGGTAAGCGGCAGGACAAGCTCCTCGCAACCTTGCACGATAAGAAGCGTTACGTGATACACTATCGTAACTTGCAACAGTGTACGCGTCACGGGCACCATATAGCAAAGATTCACCGCATATTACAATTCGCGCAATCTCCATGGCTTCGCGATTATATAGAACTCAATACGAAATTTAGAACACTGGCCAAAAACGATTTTGAGAAAAATTTATACAAATTAATGAATAATGCAGAATTTGTGGTAAAACGATGGAAAATGTGCGTAATCGCGTAGATGTTAAACTCCTGACAAAATGGGATGGAAGATACGGCGCAGAGGCAATGATTGCAAAACCAAATTTTCATAGCAGAAGTATTTTTTCGGAAAATTTGGTTGCAATAGAAATGCGCAAACTAGAGGTTAAATTTTACAAGCCAATTTATGTCGGAATGTGCATACTCGACATTTCCAAGACATGTTTATATGAGTTCCATCATGAATACATGTCACCATTGTATAGTGATAAATGTCAGGTAATGTACACCGACACAGACAGTTTAATATACCACATCGAATGCGAGAATGTTTATGAGAATATAAAACGCGACCTTCACAAATTCGATACAAGCGATTATGCCGCGGACAATCCATATGGTATACCGCTTGTGAATAAAAAGGTACCGGGTGTAATGAAGGATGAAAACAATGGTACGATAATGACTGAATTTGTTGGACTTAGAGCAAAGATGTACGCCTTGCGAGTCGATGGTAAGAAAGATACGAAAAAGGTTAAAGGTGTCAAGAGTAACATTGTCGCGAAAACGATAACCTTTGACGATTACATGCAGTGTTTGAATGATGAGATTGAAATGACGCGACCACAATCTTGCATTAGATCAAAATTGCACAAGGTGTACACCATATCCGAAACGAAAATCGCTCTAAGTCCGTACGACGATAAGCGGTACATTGTACTCGATTCTACCGACTATTCTACGCTACCATGGGGACATTATAAAATACCATTGTAAAAAGTATTTTGTAAATAAGAACATGTATATTTTGTAAATAAAATGACTTATTAATGTTTATATTGTAATAAATATATACAAGTTTATAATTTTACAATACATTATTTTTGCTTATCCAAGAATTGTGTGAATTATCGAATCCCAGCCACTTTACATAGACCTCATCCCCCCTTTTACACAACACTTTTTCAACGAGATACACGTCGGGATTAGCGACGCGATGCAACTCGTATTCGTAGAATCCTCCGGCGACGGGTTTTCTGCAGGAATCTTCCAATAGATACGTCACGGGATTAGTTTTCTGCACTTTGATGATTTTAAACACCTTTGTGGTCCAATTTGGCGTGTACCCTTTCTCGAAGATTGTCTTGAATTTACTCACGCGTACCGAGTCACCCACTTTAAATCGCGCGGGAGCAGCGATCTTTACGTGGCTGTACACCGTTGTTAGGAGCTTGTCGGCGATCGCGGGGGTAACATCGATGGGTCGCATGCCAATAGTTCGATGCTTTCGGGCGTTGTAATCTGACACGAGGCGCGACAATGAGTCGATCCATCTGTAATTTCCATTGTGCGTAAACATTTTCCACATATCGTTCTTTAGCGTGCGATTAAATCGCTCGACAACTGATGCCTTCATTACGGAATACGTCGAATAGTGATTGATATTGTGTTTCTTCAAGAGTTTCAGCATGTTTGCATTGTAAAATTCCTTCCCCCTGTCAGTGTGCAGATTTTTCGGACATCTTCCACCGTCTCGAATTATTTTTGCAATCGCCGTAGTAACCTCATTTCCGCTTTTGGCCTTGAGCGGTACGGCCCATATGTGCTTGCTCAGCACGTCGATAACGGTGAGTATGTAGTGGTAGCCTCTGTTGAATCGCGTGTAAGGACGCATCTCGACCACATCCGCCTGCCACAGGTCATCGTATCCGCGCACTATGACGCGTCTTCGTGGAAAATTTCTTCTCGCCGGAGCATGCAGTTCCTCCACCAGCTGCCGTTTCTCAGCTGTTTTCTTCTTACTAGCCATGATGACATGCAAATGATGCCTAGATCAGGTGTACGTTCCGTCTTATCTATTCGCGATGATTCGTAATCATTTGCTGAATCGTCTTTTGGAGCTCGTTTAAAGTAATCTGCGTATTATTTTGGAACGCAGCCATCTTTCTCTCGATTTCATCCTGTCGATCCTTCAAAATTTGTATGCTCTGTTGCACGTATCGTTTGTTGGCAGCATCACCATCATCTACAGGTAGCGCTACACGTCGAATCTTGCGCGACTTTGCATCGAAGTCAGTGGCGACCACGCAAAGAGCGTTATCGCGCACGTAATTTCTGAGTAATCCGCTCCATTGATAGTACGGTTCCGCTCCGCCTCTTCCGAGCGATATGCCAAACTTGTTGATCGGCATTTCAATGTTGATTGAATGGTTCACTGACGCGTGGTTTAATTTATAATAAGCCCAGCCTCGCGAAGTTTTTCGATAATCGATAGAATCTCGTTGTTGTGACCGTTGTGGCCCACTTGGCGTGAAGCTTGGAGCAATCGGAGACGGTCTACGAGCTCATTGGGGTCGTCCCAATGAACATAATCGATTTTGTTGTCGTTTAATGTCACAGCATGCGTTATACCTCTTCCAGTTTTTTGGCCTGATATCAGCGGTTTGATTATTTGTGTGTATTTGTATCCCCCATTGCCACTTAATTGACCGTTCGGATCATTATTACGTTTATGCGCGCTTGTCATCAACAGCATGCTCTTATACGTTTGCATGTCGTCCGCCGTGTAGATGTCGTCATCGGGGACTTTCTTGAAGATTAACTCGTAAAGACCGGGTGTGCCGACATATCGTACGCCGTCGATAAAAATGTTATCAGCGCTGTTCACGTCAAAACGTTTACTACCAAACTTCATTTCATCATCGTCGAATTTAACACCGTAAACGTTGTCCATACCCTCCTGTTTGCCACTCAGAACAGGCATGAGATACTTTAGGCTTAATGGGCCCAATTGATCTAGCAACGCTTCTCGACCCTCATGCGTTTGCAACTTATTTCGAACGGATGTCACGAGCGAGTCGCCCGTGGTTTCGAAAACATCCCCGTTTACGAGTGAATCAAGCGTTGTAGGTTGTACTGTTTTCACTGTCGTGGACGGTATCGTAGAGGTTATCGGCGGTACATCCTGTGGAGCTTTTAATTTACGCGGTTGTAAAATTTTGGCTGTTTCGTTCAGAGTAAATAGCGCAGTTTTCGATCGTCTCAACTTTGACGTAACCGGAGTTGAAGCCATTACAACGTCATCAAACGAGGCATTTGATCGTTTTCGCTTGGAGCTGTCAAACGACTAACATTTCAGGTTCTTCGCCAACGGTGTTTTCGACAATCTGCTTTAAAGGCTCGATGATGGGTTTAAAGTGTCTCTCCAACGCGATATCTTCCTCCATTTTACCGGTTATTAATGCGCGATACTTTTTGCGAATCGAATCGCTCGTTTTCACAATTTGCTTGGCTATCCTCTCGCGATCTCTAGTTTCCATGCTACTGGTGTCCATATTGCGACAACGTTGTCCAGCCAACGCGTTGATAACAACTAAACGCGTTACGGTATCGCAAAGTCGTTAAATCTTTTTCTATATCGACCATTTGAAAGCGTGCTATCTTTGTCTATCACCACGAATCCATACTTTTGCTGCCAACAAGTATGACACAATTTGCTGAAATCCTCGAAAGACATGTCGGTGTTTACATGATCGTTGTATACGTGTTTTAGATTGGTACCATCTTGTTTAAACAAAATCAATAAATTTACGTTGTCGCGTATAAGATGCTTCGGTATCTTTGCGTACGTCTGACAAAGATAGAAGGAGTCGACGGCTGCGTGCCGACCCATTGAAAAGTATTCTCTTATCGTGTCTTGCTTGTCGCACGCCACGTCATCAAAGATAAAAATAGAATTCGGAAGCGCCTCGCTCGGTAAAATGACGTCACTGTTATTCGAAAAAGTAAAGTAGCCAATCTCTTGTATCGGCGTTAATATATTCTCCAAGTATCGATATTTTGGTTGTTGCAGCAATTTTGAGTACACGTACACGTTCTCGAAGCGTACACCGTGCGGACTTTCCAGCAAGCTTATCAACACGTTTGTCTTACCACAATTCAATGGACCACAGATGATACCGCGTATAGAAATTGGTAGCATGTCTCCATGTTTGCGTACCTCTTTCATTAACTGTACCTTATCATCAAAGTTTGTCACTTTGATCACCCGCGATTGTCGCACGAACCGCATGTTATCTCCCCTCCACAACAAATGTAAAACGGTATCGTGAAAACCGGCCTATTTATACAGGAGCGTAGAACTGAGACGCTCAGTACTCAAAATGTTTTTGCTACTGTCAAATAACAGCGATATTTACAATTTAACGACCGAACAGTTGAAATATATTCCAAAGGTCATTCTACTACGGCAGTTTTACAATTACATAGATTATTTGTGGGATAAATTTCCCGAACATATCAAGGCAGATTTGGAGATTCAGCAATATCGTCGGTGTTTGAAACATTATAATTTACCGCATCATCAAACGCATATCGACGGTCCGCCGCCGTTGATAAAGAACTGCGGCGAATGTCAGCGATAGTAAAAGGCCGCGGCTTATTAAATCGCGCGATAAACGCACTTCCGATCGAATTACTTATCCCCGGCTATCAGTTTTGTGGTCCGGGCACTCATTTAGAAACACGATTGGCGAGTGGTGATCAAGGTATTAATCCATTGGACGCAGCGTGTCGCGAGCACGATATAGCCTATTCGCATAGCAACAATCTCGCAAAACGACACGTGGCTGACAATATACTCGCTGCGAAAGCGCGAAAACGCATTACAGCGAAAAATTCAACTCTCGGAGAGAGAGCTTCCGCCACAGCTGTCTGGGCGGCCATGAAAACCAAGACAAAACTCGGAATGGGTTTGAAAACAAAAAAGAAGAAGAAGAACAAGCGAATACTTCCGGTTGCAAAACGCGGTGGTATCCTACCGATTTTACCGTTGTTGGGAGTTCTCGGTTCATTGGTCGGCGGAGCGGCAGGAGTCGCAAAGGCTGTGAACGATAACAAAGCCGCGCGGCGTCAGCTGGAAGAATTGAAACGTCATAATCGCGCCATGGAAGGTCATGGACTTTATCTCGCTCCGTATAAACGTGGGCAGGAAGTCTCGAGAAAAAAAAACGTCGAGACGCTAAAAATTCCGAAGGGTGTAACTACAAACGTACAACTACAACAACTAGCGAAGCGTATGCGCATTCCATATTTTAGGGGTATTTTCATGCGTACTACTTTACCAAAGGGAGGAGTTGGTCAAAACGAAAGTGGTATCGTAAACTTGGATGATGCTGAGGGACCGGGTACTCACTGGGTGGCATACGCGAAGAGAGAACATCGAGCCATATATTTCGACAGTTTTGGTAATCTTCGACCGCCTAGGGAATTGGTGCAGTATCTAAAGAATGTGACGCAAATCGTGTACAATCGCACGCCTTATCAGCGATACGATCAGAGCAATTGCGGACAACTGTGTTTGCACTTTCTACAGACGGTTGACGATCAATTTAAAGACTGGCGTTGCGGTGTTTGAATTTAGTATTATTTCAAACATGTCACTGACATTTACGCTCACAGGCAAGAGTAGCATCCTTGCGGTAAGGTACTTTCCTGCTGTGGATTTAAGCGATGGCAATTACGAGCTCGGTTTGACAGATTTTGAAACCTATTATACGATACCAAATGTAAATTCTTCAAACAATAAATTCTACTTTGATGACAAGGAGATTGCCATTCCCGAAGGATCATACGAACTGCGTGATATAGATACGTATCTGAAGCGCGCCATTTTACGGTCCAACGATGTTGTGAGAAAGAAACATGTCGGCGAAGATGAAGAGTACCCACTGGTTATTCGAGCTAACAACAATACGATGAAGAGCGAGATCAAGTGTACTTATCGGGTAAATTTCACCAAACCGAACAACATTGGATCGCTGCTAGGATTTTTAGCGAATCGCGTACTGGAGCCGCGACAATGGCATGAATCGGACGTACCGATAAATATTATTAGCGTAAACATCATTCGCATAGAATGTAACGTGACCGCGGGTGCGTACAGTAACGACAAGTATGTGCACACGATACACGAATTTTCACCGCGTGTGCCACCAGGATACAAGATATCGGAAACGCCTGCACAGATCATTTACCTTCCGATCACCGTACGGAGCATTACGGACCTAACAATTCGCGTTGTGGATCAGGACGGTCGGTTGATCGATTTTCGTGGAGAAGAGATCACCATTAGACTGCATGTGCGAAGACGTCAGTGGTAACTTGAGATGCTCATACTGAACGAAGCCGAACAGGTGCAGCAGACGAGAAACATAATTAGAAAGACAATTCGATCGCCGAAGAAGAAACTCACCGCGTCGAACGTTGAATTTTTAAAATTATTGGGTTTTGTCGTGCGAAATGGCTAATATCTTGAACATTGGAGGTGAACCGATCTTTGACGACAGCGTCGTCAAGATTGAGTCTCATACATACAATCCATACGCTAACACGACGTTTGGGCATAGCGATGAGATAAGAATACCCATACAACAACAAGATTTATACACGTTGCCGTGTGAAAGCTTTCTCTACGTCGAAGGAATATTAAAGATAAAGAAAAGGAATGATGAGTCTGTGGCAACGCTTGTAAATAATTGCGTGGCGTTCATGTTTGACGAAATTCGATATGAGCTTAACGGCGTGGACCCGGGACACTTTAAAAAGTGAAGGGCAGTTTTCCCATGCTACCGGGCGCGTCCACAGGTTGCGGATAGTGGAACGTCCAGGGAGGTCTCTCTGGACAGTCGTGAATAACAATCGGAGACTTGTCTCTGAGCGGAATAAGCGATCGCGGACAAGGGAATCAAAAAACCCGGAACCACAATGGAAGAGAGTAATATAAATAGATATACCCCAGGAGGTAACTCAGAAATGGGGAATCCTTCCACTTCCTTGGAAGTGGCTGAGCTCCGATCGAATTCTGGGGGGGGGGGGGGCTCAATATTACTCGATTCGGAGCCGACAGTGGGACACTTGGCTGTCGAAACCACTCTACAAGCGTCAAGTGGAAAAATGGAGATTGCTACTCCTGCAGGCGGGGGGAGTCCGAGGAGCATCTCTTCTCGGCTGGAGAAAGTACAGATCGACAGGGCGACCGACGACGAGCAATCGCTCAAAGGTGGCAGTGTTGACTGTATAGACTCCGACGTCGAAAGGGATCTTCTTGACTCAGAGGCCGACATGGCTTGCCAGGAGGAAGCAAGATCCAAAAAGAAAGAGATGACGGCAGCTCAAAAGGCTAGGAAAGCCTACAGAAATGCCCTGTCATTTCTGAAAAAGATGAGTAATAAGAAAAATGAGGAACTGACCACCAGGGACAGGGAACTCATCAAACTAAACAAGAAAAAGGTCTCCAAATTTGAAGCCGAACAACAGCAACAAAAATTGGAGACGATCACCGAAGAAAGAGAGGTAGCAACGACTAAGCCGGCAAGAAAGCTACAGAGGGCCTACGGTGGAATCTCCAAAGCCGGACAAACCCAATTTGCCACCTTCCGAAAGGAAAACGGTAAAGAGGGTGCGATCGGGCGACGGAGAGGAAAGCGAAGCAAAAAGAGTCAAACCCTCGATAAGCTTCGATTCGCCCGAGGATTGTCGGATTGCCATCATAGATCGTTCTGATCCGGATGGCAGGATGACGGCCGAAAGGTGGATGGAGGTGGAAACGAGGGTTCTGCTGGCCATAGCCGAGCTGGATGGTGATAGTTGTGAGGAGGTCGACTTCGACGGGGCCGGTTGGCAGAAGGGCGTCAAAGTTGTTGGATGCAGCAACAGAAAGTCACGCGACTTTCTAACGCAAGTCATCGGCAGCTGCGGCGAACTCTGGCAGGGGGCCCAACTCAAGGTCATCCAGATGTTACAACTACCGCTGAGGAAGAAAATCTCACTATGCATCCCACCTCCGGTTCCGGAAGGAGACGATACCGTGGTGAAGATTTTGGGCAAGCAAAATAAAGGCCTGAAGACTCAAAGCTGGAGGATTATCTCATCGGCTAAGAGTCAAAATGGCAAAGGAAAGGACGTCTTCACGATAGATGACGAGTCTATGGACTCTCTTAGGAAGTTAAAAAAAGCATCAAATTCGGCTTGGGTACGCTAAAAGCGAGGCTTCCAAATGACAAGAGCAGCGCGACGGCCAGGACTTCGGGTGGTTCAGATTAATCTGAATCACTGCGAGGCGGCCACGGAGGACTTGATGCTGTTCATGACTGAAGAGAATGTGGATGTAGCCCTGGTCCAAGAGCCCTGGCTTGCAAAGGATAGGGTTCGAGGACTAAGGAGTATACCCTGCTACATTCTCAGACTGCAGGTAAGAAAAGAGCGTGTATAGTGGCAAAAAGATCCCTAAAACTCACACTACTAACACAATATAGCACAAATGACCTGACCGTGGCAACCTGCGAGAGCCAGGGGAACATGAAGCTTCTTTTGGCTTCCGCATACATGCCATATGATGAGGCTGATCCACCACCAGAGGCCGTCCAAAACCTGGTACTGGGAGCCAGGAAGCAGGGCAGACAACTGGTGATAGGATGCGATGCCAATGGACATCACATCCAATGGGGAAGCAAGGATATAAATGAGAGAGGTGAGTCAATAATGGATTTTATTCTTACAAATAACCTGACCGTTTGCAATAGAGGCAATATGCCGACGTTTGTGAACAAGGTTAGGGAAGAGGTGATAGATCTGACCTTGACCACAGACGAGGAGGGGTTGATAGTTGAAGACTGGAGGGTCTCCTTAAAACGATCCTTCTCGGATCATAAGAGAATTTTATTTAGAATAAACCGCGCGGCCCCAACTAGCAAGCCCTTTAGGAACCCCAAAAAAACGAACTGGGAAACGTTTAGCAAACTCGTGGAGGGGTACGTGGATGGGGGACCAGAGTTCCAAATGTCAAAGTTACCCATCTATCGAGGGAATAGAGGTTTTAGTTAATGAACTAGAAGTTGCATTGATAAGGGCTTTCAAAAATCCTGCCCTGTTAGCCGCTCACGCAAGGCCACCAAACCCTGGTGGAATGGGGAGCTTAGGCAACTAAGGACGGAAACAAGGAAGCTCTACAAAAATGCAAAGAGGGATAAGACAAAAGAGAGCTGGGATATATATAAGACCAGTTTCAATGAGTTTAAGTATAAGATAAGAGAAGCAAAGTGGGAATCGTTTAAGGAGTTCAGTGAATCCTTTATGGATACTAGCGAGGCCGCAAGGTTCAGAAAGGTGTTATCAAAGGATCCAGCGATCCCAAGTAACATCATGAAACCGGATGGCTCGTGGACTAAGTCCAACAACGAGACCCTGGATCTTCTTATGAGCACCCACTTCCCTGGGTGCGGGAACATTGATTACAATGACGTAAGAAAGGATGACTCCCACAGGCGGGGGGATTTGATGACCCCCGCGGAGAGAGAAACGAGGGCAGAAATGATCGTCACAGAAGAGAGAGTATTATGGGCGGTGCATTCCTTTGGCCCATACAAATTTGCGGGCCCGGATGGGATACTGCCTATCATGCTACAAAAATCTCTGAGCAGCATTATTGGGATGCTAAAAAGAATCTTCGTGGAATGTCTTACATTAGGCTACATACCGAGAAGATGGAGAGAGGTAAGGGTGGCGTTTATAACTAAGGCTGGTAAACCGAGTCACACCACGCCAAAAGATTTTAGGCCTATTAGTTTATCATCGTTTCTGTTGAAGACACTAGAGAGACTGATAGACATGCATATAAAAGAGACCACAAACATAGAAAACCTGTGCGAAATGCAACATGCTTATTTAAGGGGCAAATCGGTTGAAAGCGCACTACACGTGGTTGTCGGAACAATTGAAAAATCCCTCAAAAACAAGGAATACACTCTGGCTGCATTCCTGGACATAGAGGGGGCTTTCAATAACGTCAAAACTGAATCTATAAAAGAGGCTTTAAAAACATTGGGGGTAGAGCATATGGTCACGGAGTGGGTGATAAGGATGCTGGAAAGCAGAGTTATTACCTCGGAAATAGGCAACAGCTCTACTAGCAAGAAGGCAACAAGAGGCACACCGCAAGGACGAGTGATATTACCGCTATTGTGGTTGATCGTGATAAACAAGATCCTAACAACCTTTAAAGAGAATGGGATCAAAATGATAGCATATGCAGATGATGTAGTCATACTGATCACAGGCAAATACTTGTCTACAATCAGTGAGATTATGGAATCTGCGCTAAAAGAACTATCAAAGTGGGCAGGAAAGAATAGCCTAGGGGTAAACCCGAGCAAGACCGAGCTCATCCTATTCACAAGAAAGTATAAAATACCCAATTTCACACCACCAAAGTTGGAGGGAAGGGCACTTACACTTTCAAAGGAAATTAAATACCTCGGAATTATCCTAGACTCCAAACTCTCATGGAAAAGGAACGTGGAGGAAAGGATGAGGAAAGGAATGATTGCCTACTATGCATGTAGGAAAATGTTTGGAAAGAAATGGGGCCTGATGCCGCAAATCATACATTGGATGTACACTGCGGTAATAAGACCGATCATTACATACGGAGCATTAGTCTGGTGGGAAGCCATGAACAAGGAGGTAAATAAAAAGAGCCTCACCAAGGTACAAAGGCTTGCAGCCCTGGGTATCACTGGAGTGAGGAATAATACAGCACAAGCTGCATTGGAGGCAATCTTGAACTTACAACCACTTGAGTTGTACGTTAAAGGCCAAGCAGCAAAAGGAGCCGTAAAGCTCAGGGAGTCAAATCTCTGGAAGCCGATCAACTACGGGCATTCAAGAATACTGGAAAAGATCGGAAAACTGAACAGTAACAAAGGACTAAACTTGAATAGCCCAACGGACTACTTAGTTGCCAGGCATAACTTCGAGGGGTGTGTTAACATACGCATCCCCTCCAAGGAGGAATGGGAGGATAACTCGGTGATAAATGAACATGAGATATCAGTCTACACCGATGCCTCCATAACCAAAACGGGTGCAGGCATTGGAATCTACTCTGAGGCGCTTAACATCCAGAAGTCATACAGACTAAAGAACGGTTGCCGCGCCATACAGGCAGAAATCTGTGCGATAAGGGAGGCAGCCAAGCTAATCTGGGAGAGTGGCAAACCATTAAGGAATGTCACAATCTACTCTGACAGTCAGGCTGCACTCAGAAGTATTGCATCAAAAACAGTGAGATCAAAGGTAGTGATGAGTTGCCAAGAAGCACTGTCCTGGCTCCGCGGCGACAAGGTCGGTCTGCGCTGGGTTCCCGGTCACAAAAATGTGGTAGGGGACATAGGTGCGGACAGACTGGCAAAGCTGGGGGCGGGAGGGAACGGTGCGGAGGTAATAGACTCCCCACTACCACCGATCAGTTCACTAAAAGATGCCATAGAGGAAATTATACTGGGTAAACATAAAGAGATTTGGCAAAACCGGAATGATTGCGGGATAGCCCGAAATCTCTGGCCCAAGATAGACAACAACAGGACTGGGCAGCTATTGAAACACAAGAAGAACCTGGTTCGCATAGCGGCGGGAGTTGTCACAGGAAACTGTGCGGTCGGAGTGAACCTCCAGAAATAAAAAATCACAAATGACAGCTACTGCAGAGAATGCAACGAGGAAGAAGAAACAATTGAGCATCTGCTGTGCTGGTGTCCAGCCCTAGAAAACCGACGCCTCCAGACAATGGGACAAGAATTTCTGGATGGACTGGAAGACGCAGCAGAGATGGACATTAACAATATAATGAGCTTCGCACGGAACTGGAAGTGTTTTAGCACGAGGTGGTAAAGACGGGTCAAGGGTTAAAAATAGGGTATCACAATAGACCTCAGGTCTCCGAGTGAATGGTCACTAGATGACCACACCCTTTCACCTAACCTAACCTTGCAACCGACGGTTGCAATCGTGGCGACTGCCGCTAAGCGCAAGCAGGGGCCATCGGTTGTGGAGGACCGAGTGCTTCCCCACCCGCTCATTCCACCAAGGAAGCGGGCGGACAAGAAGCCCATCGATAAGACGCCGAAAGCAATAGAGGACGGGGCCAGAAGCGACGGTCTGCGGCAGCAGAGGTACATCCTTGCGGCGATCAAGGACGCATCCAGGGTGTCGAGCGACATGCTCGGGAAGCGGGAGATTTAACTCCATAATACTGCGTGCGGATGCGCGAACATTTAGGTTAGTTGCGTTCTATACTTAGCGTTCAATTTTATAGTCCCCGTTGGGCAAATAGATTATAAGACTGATTAATAATAGCATTCGCGATGATTAGCATTAAGAGGTTTATTTTCGTTAAAGCGGTTTCTTTTGTTTCTTTCCACATTGGATTACCTTGTCACCCATAGAGGCGCTTATGGCGCGTGGATTATTTTTCGTGGCAGCATAAAAAATATCATTTGTTTCTTTTTATTTGTGATTTCAAGTTTATTTTCCGTCGGTAAGAAGAAAACGGTTAAAAGCTAGGAATTTAGCCTCTAGGGATACCATAAAGTGGTACGACCAAATAGTTGTTTTGTATCTCGCGTTGAACAACGCCTAAAGGAACGGGCAAATGACAATCCCGTCCCATGGGCATAAATAAGTAATTTATTTTGTGTTGAAAGTTTATTTAACACTTAGATAACGAGTTAGTGCGTTAAAACTTGGACAAATATTTATTTAGATTCAACGGGCAAAGTTCGTACTAAAAGCTGAAAATCTAGCGTACGAAGAGTACGCGTCGGTAAAGATATCGTGGAGGTAATCGCATAAAGTTAAAGGCGCGACCACAACTATAGGTGTGGTTGGCGGAAATAGAATGCGGCTGCTCCAAACTTAGCCTACTCCGAGGATGGGTGATATGGACGTGTGGAGATGCGTAATCGACGATAAGCGCGCACGCGAACCCCACCCCATCCGAAATGGGGTAACCATCGGACATGGTTGACAGATTGAGGTAACCACCGGGCCGATCGGCGGGCGGTTGATAATAAAACGTTGTAAGCATCGTCCTTAAGGCAATGCCATCGTTGGTTAACATGGTGGAGGCGCGGATGCCGAGATCACCATACCATGGGGTATGGTAAGCAACTTGGGCAAACCAAGAGGTGAACCGGCAAGATGCCGACGCGAATAGGTTACAGGCATCGCCGATAACGCCGAACCACCGACAAACCGCAAGTCGGATGCGCGGAGCCGGAGATCACCATACCATGGGGTATGGTAAGCGACTCGGGTAAACTAATAGGCGGACCGGCGAGATGCCGATGCAGATAGGTTACAGGCACCGCTGACAACACCGAACCACCGGCAAACCACATGTCGGATGCGCGGAGGCGGAGATGGCATTACCACGGAGGCGCGGTTAGGGACTCGTGCGAACTAGGGGTCCGATTCGCGAACTAAGAGCGGAAATGCGTTAAGAGTATGCTAAACGACCAAATATGACCAGCGGTCAGCGGGCCGGAAGCACGGGTCGGCCAGAACCGGAACCACGGTGGAGACGGGCTAGCCATGGTATGCAAAACACCATGAACGCGTGATCCGATCGCGGCGAAACGCGAGCATGGGAAGACCAGCGGTCAAGGTGGTCGATCGGGCCGACCAGCGAGACAAAAAATTATCAATGTCACAATCGAGTGATGCCACGTATGGATGCGAGCAAGCGCGGACGCGTGCGAATGAGATGCATACGTTTTATGGTCTAACCTGTGATGACGCCCGACGGTCATATCATGTAAACGCAGGGTTACATTTCCAACATTAATATAGTTAAATGATTTAATATTAAAATAGAAAGTTCTGGAAATGGAGCGCTGCGTAGAAAGATCGAGAACGTAGGCGATAACCCATGTTTGGGGAAAAAGTTGTTTGTCTGAACGAACACGTGAAAAACGTGCTGACGGGGTTCGACGGACAAACAGATAGGAACGCGGAAGCAAAACCTGCTCTATGCGAACAATGGCGTTCACGCGGCAGGTGGATGTGAGGAGGCGTACCCAGGCAAGAGAGGGGAGCCAGATCGGAGGTCTGGAGCCGGAGCGGAGCCCACCGGTCGCGGAATTCGTTCGTCAAACGCCGAAGAGTACGGTCGAGCTCTCCGGAATATCTAGTAGTCTCTGATAAATTGTAACTCGGCGTAGAATATCCCGCGGTAGACGCGTTAAATCTTAAGATCCGCGAGTACAAAACCGTATTACTTGTAAATAGTATAAAATAAACAATTTTATAATTTTGCTGAAAGAAATACGATCATTTGAATTCATTCGTGTGCGGTCAAAACCATTATCCGATATACTTACCTGATCCTGATACTTACTTGTCGGCGATCCTACGTCCGTTCGGGGAGATCCAGAGGCGGTCCAGTGAAGGTCCAGAAGGCGAAAGTCAGCGGTGCACAGCTGCAGTCCGAAGGAGGTCCGAAGGTACTTGGTCCAGCGGCGATCCTAGATCCAGCGGTGGCGTGGCAACCTGAAACAGAAAAGTAAGGGGAATCAGCAAGGGTTCGGAGAATCGGGAATTTCGTAAAGTCAATCAAAATCCTTTCTCGGTTTCGTGGAAAAAATCGAGTGGCGACCGTGTCGTGGACACAGATTAGTAGCGTGGGGGGAACATCACTCCTCCGTACGGTTACAACCTTTTGTTGACGCGGGGAAATCTTCGACCCTGGGTTCCCGGGCAAGCCCGGTATGTGGCCCAGGGCCCCCTCCGATTGAGGAGAGGGGGAAGACCCCCCGCCCTCGGGGGAGAGGACGGGGGAGTGCCGGATTCCTACCGGCTAAAACCCCGCGGGGATCCTTCTCGGCGCGTTTGGTGTGAGAGAGCCCCGGGAAACGCCATGATTCATCCGGGACTCCCCCCGCGCCATGCCCGTAAGGGCACCTGTCCTGGGGGGGGGGGAACTAGTCCTCCCCCCTAGCCTATGAGGCTGCCGCTTCTGTTGTAGCGGACCGGGGGGATCCCCGCCCCGGCCCGCCACCCGTCACATTGGGGGGGTTTTTGGTTGCGGGCGCGCGGGAGCCCCCGCTCGCGCGCCCACACCCCCATCCGTCCTCCCCCAAGTGGGGGGAGGACTGCTCCTTCTCGTATCCGAGCTTCCCCCGCTCCCCCCGTTTGGGCGGGGGTGGTGGGCGGGGGGGGGAGGGGGCTGACCTCCCGGGTGGGAACGGACGATGATTGCCGGTCGGGGAGAGGCAGGCCCAAATGCGTGGGCCCGCGGCCGCCTCGGCGCTCCCCCCCGCGCCTAATAGGGGGGGGAGCGGGCCTCCAACGAACGGTAAGGCCCGCAGCGACCGAGGCAAACCCTCGCCGGCCACCGACCGTCCCCTCACTAGCGTCAGCTGTTCCCCCCAGACGAGGGGGACAGGACGCGGGGGTCGCAGCGCCGCCGTTTTGGCGGCAGCCGCGGCCCGCCGTCGTCGTCGCCGCCGCTCCCGCCGCCGCCGTCGCCCCCAGACGGGCGACGACGGCGCAGCAGCGCGCGCCGCCGCGTCAGCGGCGGCGACGACCTCCCTGCGCTTCTCGCCCTGTTACGGGCCGTGGCGCGGGGGGCGTCCGTACGCGTCGGGCGGCGGCGCTGGTCGCGCCGCCGCCGCCGTCACCGTCGCAGTCGGGAGGGGGTCTACCTCCCCCCTCCTGATCCTCTCGGCTGCCTCCTTCCGCGACATTACGCTGCCGCAGAAGGAGACAAAGGCCGACCATTTGACCTCTCCCTGTGGTCCGACCACCGCCTCGACAATGGCCGGCAGGGAGAGGTCCCCTCCTATCTCCGCCCGGAGAACACGACGCAGCTCTTCCCACGCCGGACAATGCTCCAGCGTGTGCTGCGCCGCGTCGTACGGTTACAACCTAACCTAACTTAACGGCGTGGAGATTGATCGCAATAGAAACGTTGGAATAACCAGTACTATCAAGAATTATGTATCGCTAACGTATGACAGTGCTATAATCATGCGGAATGCTGGATGGGACGTTGGATCGAGCATACCGGACGGATATTTCAACTTTTGCGTACCGCTCAAGATGTTGTTAGGCTTTTGTGAGGATTACAAACGCGTGGTTGTTAAAGCTCGTCATGAATTAATTTTGATACGAGCGCGTAGCGATAACAATTACATTGTAGGAAATCCGACGACGGAGCCGGAAATTTAATTGTTTAAAGTACAGTGGCGAATGCCTCATGTTACATTAAACGAGGTCAATAAATTGTCCCTGTTACGGGCTTTGGAAAGCGGGCGATATCTTAGTGTCAGTTTTTGCTCGTGGGATCTGTATGAGTACCCCCTGTTGCAGAGCACGACCAAGCATTCATGGGCTGTCAAGACTACGACTCAGCTAGAGAAGCCGCGATATGTTATCTTTGCGCTGCAGGCCGGTCGCAAGAATATTATGTCTCAAGATGTTAGCATATTCGATGACTGTAACTTGACCAATATCAAGCTTTATCTAAATTCTGAATTTTATCCGTACGATGACTTGAATCTAGATTTTGGTAAAAAACAATACGCCGTTCTTTTTTATATGTATGCACGTTTTCGTAAAGCTTATTACGGATACGACTGCTACGAAACGTTGTGCACCGTGACCACATTTTTGGCAAATGGACCTTTTGTTGTCATCGATTGCTCGCGACAAAACGAATCTGTCAAGAGCACCACCGTGGATGTGCGAATAGAATTTGACTGCAAAGAAAATGTACCTGCAAATACTACCGCCTATTGCCTCATCTTGCATGATCGAATATTGCCCTTTGTCTAATGTAGTGCGCAAAATCATGTAAATTGCACTATTTGCAAATATTTCGATATAAGAGAGACAGATGTATCGCGATAAACTATAGTATAAATTGTTACTTCGCTGCATCATGATCATGCCAACGTTTGTCGATCTGCAAGGATTTATCGTCGGAATGAAATTCGTCGTAAAGGAGGTGGCGGTGTTGAAAAACGGAACCATTCTGGCGCATTACATTTTTACATGCCCCATGCCATGAAATCTCCTTACAAAACCCGACAAATCATGTGCTTCATGGTTGATTGCTAATCCCCATAGATTACGATGGGAAGACGGGATGGTCCCATACAGCATGGCGAAACGTCTAATTACATCGGCAGTGCTTGGTACAGAAAAGGATGACGAGACGTCAACTCTCGTGTACGTCAAGGGATGCCAGAAACAAGAATGGCTGGTAGATATGCTTGAGAATGATGTGAGAGAAAACTTAATCGTGGAGACTTTGGATGCAGATTACGAAGATATCGAATCCTTAAATAATCTAGATGTTACTAATACTGTGCGATGTGGAAAACATGTTAAGAATTGCGCATTACAAAATGTATTTAAAATATTTAACTGGTGGTCGCAACGCCAGAAGAAGTTGAAATCTTTTTAGAAATAAATTATATAAACGTTAAAATGTTTTATTTTTCTTTTTCCTTTTTCCCACATAGTTATTAGATGTGTGTAACCGGGCACGTAAGATCACGCGTGATACGACTCATTCGTCAAACTACCGAATTTCATCAAAGTTCGTGTAGCACGGTCGCCACTCGATTTTACCCGTTAAACCGAGAAAGGTAAGTATATTACTAACCGTATCTGTCGACTAATTTCCCTTTTTTCTTTGTTTCAGGTGCTCCGGACTGCTGCTGCTGCTGCTGGCCGCTCTGCGTCTCGTCTCACGGATGGACCTCCTTCGTAGAAGCCGCTTACTACCAACGATGCTCTGGACCACTGGATCGTCACGGATGTACCCACAGGATCGTCGCAGAATCTCAGGTAAGTATCTTATATCGTATGCTTATATCGCAAGCAATGTGCATTTACTCGCACTTGAATTTTGTAGGAACGGTGATTTCGCATGAATCTTCCGCTTAGAAGGTGACTCAGGACAGGTCACAGGATATCGTCGAATGATTTCAGACACTCAGGATATCACTTTTGTATAACAATGTATTTATTCAATAAATTCAGAATAAACAGTCATTCAGTTCGATCAACAATGATTTACAGTCACTCGTGGTGTATCACCGCTATCGTATATCACAGTTCGCGTGTCGCGTGTAAAATTGACAATTTTCGAATAAATACGAATTTCCGTCCGCAACATGGGTATCACCGGTCGTCGTGAGAATATGGCGTATTCTCCCGTATGATTGTCCGTTGTTTCGTACACGGATGTGAAATCTTGTTAAATTCACATAAGTCGCACGCACTATTACCGCTATCGTGATATATCCGGATTTCGCTCCGTTCGCGGGTCGCGTCGGTTGTATCGAGAACATTCGCTCGTCGCAACGTATGTATATCGTGTTAACACGGCGCGCTCTCCCGACAGACTGACCTCGTTATGCATAAAAACAGCATAAAGGTTGAGTATCGCGAAACTTGCTTAAATTCGCCTACTCGCGGATATCGCTCCGTACGCGGGTCGCATCGGTTGTAACGAGAACTTCGGTTTTATGTCGAAACGTGTTATCCGTACCGGCTCTCCCGACAGACTGACCTCGAGCGGTCGCTCGCTACGACGTATGTACCGTTGCTGAGGATTACCCCCACTCTTGTTATTCTCGGGTGATGACGTCATATCGCCTGATCGTTACTACGCAGTAGATAAATACGTTCGACAAACACTCAGGAATGTCTCGGGACTTTCTATTGTGTTTTGCGCCTACTAGAACTTTCTCACAGCAACGCTACGAATATGCCTTACACGAAATATTCACTTGATATGCATGGATTTCAGGATACTCAAATTCCACGACGCAAAACGTTATCCCGATAACGCACGGCGATCGCACTTTGTATGTGTGATCGTTACAAATCGACATACACGGACATTACGCGTTTTCGCGCTGAAATCGCTCGTACAAGTATCTGGCTGCACGACGATGGTACGGGAATGGGACTTTGATAATCGCGTTACCTGACGTCCCGCGAACACCCCTATATCGTTCTTTCCCTTGCACGGTGCGCGTGCACTTACTTCCCTGTACGCCGGTCGGATCATTATGCGGCCCGTATATTCGTGCTTATGGGCCTCTCGCAGACCCGCCTGTACCGATAAATTCACGACATCGGGCTCGTGCAGCTACTTCCCTGCACGCGTGTCGGATTTGATCGGGACCTCGATAGTAGTGTTCATTGGTCACTTCAGAACCCATCTATGTCGGCCATTTTGTGACATTATGCTCGTGCAGCTAACTAGTTGCACGCACGGTAGACCTGAACGAAACTATGTTTTTTGGGTTCCCCATTGTCCAACGAACACGAATCTATCACCCGTTTTTGCGGCAGTTGTCCGTTCAGCTAACTCGTTGTACGGGTATCGGATCGAGTTCGCGACTCGACTATCGCGTTTCCCGTCACCTCGCCGTCGCGTCCATGCTATCCGCTTACGCGCAAAAGGCTCGTGCGGCCCGTTGGTTGCACGCTCGTTGAATTCGAACGGGAACACGTGAGGCGTGTATCCCCTGGCCTAGCATGACCCCTGCTGTAGTTCTCTCTCGTAGCAGACGCTCGTGCATGTATCCCGGTGCAAGAAAGCACATCGATATCAGAAATGACAACTCCAAGGTGAATCGGCATCAATCGGCAACGTCACGTCGCTATTTCCCGCGGAAGTGTCCTATAACACGATTTACCTGCACGCGGTGCCCATCTCACAGTACCGCGCATTGACTCACGGATCCGCAAACGCTTTCGCGCGATAACGCTGAATCACGGGGTTTCCCCCGTTCTAATACATGTTTTACGACCTGTTAAAATAAACAAAATATGGGGAAGAAATCAAAAGTAACTTATTTCTATCACCGCAGGTCGGAACCAAATCAAAACTTTATTTAATAAACATACGGTCATCATAACCCGGAAGCAAAATAACAATATTTATTCACGCCTCGCATGGCGTGTCCATTCCCGCTGGAATGTATTGCTTATGACTATAGTGAGTGTATACTCTAACGAACGCAGGTGTCAACCAACTTAATCGCTAATCTCGCATTGGGCGCGAAGAAAAGAAAAGAATAATACTGATTGAATGAACACGACTTATAACTGGATTGGATGCGATCGGAATGAAATTAAAAGCAAACAGAATCAAATCAGGATTACGTACGAATCGCATCCGCGCGCGCGCAATCTAATCTATTAAGGCGAGGTGGGCTTATTCATGATCTTTGATCACGTATCTCGGAACTGTGATCTGCTCGTCCGCGACGATTCTCGGACCTACCGTCGGTGGTGCAGCGCTGGTGGATGGTATCTGCTCCTCCGTCGCCGCCTCCAGCTCGCACGTCCTCGTTGCAGCCTCCGGCTGCAGTGTCCTATGTGAAGATGCAATTACATTTTCTTTACGTGTGTATGTATGTATGTATGTATGTATGATGTATGTACATATGTACAGGGTGTTGCAGAGACATACAGGTCAGTATGACGGGTTTCCTATTTTGTGCAGGCGCGCATATGGTCGTTCACAATTTCTTAATAAAATTTATTTCATAACCTGTATTGTCAATGCGCTGAAGTCTACGCCAGTCTACGCAACTGTGAACAACCATACGCGCCTGCATAAATGGGCAACCCGTCATACTGACCTGTATGTCTCTGCAACAAGCGGTACGTATAATGTATGTACGTATGCACGTACGTATGTACGTATGTATGTATGTACGTACGTATGTCATATCAATGTCGCGATGATTTCATCAAACACATACGTTTGCATGGAACCATTGTCCATACATCGTATCTCGTATGAAGGTTCTGGGTCAAATTTCGCACAGTGTTGAACGATAGCTAGTGTCCTGCATGATAAGGACTCAAGCTACTTTTTCTCCGAATTTTTTTATCATGGCTCGGTTACACCTTCCCCTTAAATTTTTCTTTTGCTCGTTCAGTTTGTCTTGAGTTGTCAAACGACTAACAAGGAAACCCACGGAAGTGTCCCACTCTGATCTTGATGAGCTTTATATATGTTGTTGTGTAGACAAAAATAAGAGATACGTCTTTTTTTATACGTGCCCATACGCATGTTTAGAGGGTGAACACCCCTTCGGAAAAAATCGATTTTTCTCTTTCGGGCCGAATATCTCCGAAACTATAAAAGATAGAAAAGTTTTTAAAAATGTAAATAAAATGGCTTCAAAAGTACTTTGAAATAATAACAAAATATTTTTTTTATTTCTTTTATTTTTTAACATACCCCCGAAACCAATACATTTTTTTCAAAATTTTAAAATTTTTTTATCACCAAATAAGAGGTTGTTTTTTTACGAATTCAACCATGTATGATAAAGTTATGTTACAATAAACTATTTTTGAGAAATAATTATAAACGCCTCTGTCCGTGTCCGCCTATGCGCTCGATTCTTCAAGCAACGCGTTCTGTTTGCATCTTCGCGTACTTACACCTAATAGAAGATGACTAATACATTTGGAAAACATTCTACGTAATCATGGAAGTTTTTATCGTGTTCTAGAGTCTAGACATAACAACTGAATCATAGATTGTAAAAATTAAATCATGCGCGACACATATGAAATGTGTATGTTCTTAATTTAAGACATCACAAGATGACTTACATAGTCGCATAGAATATCAAATGTTACTTTGCATTAGTTTCATTCGTGACAGTGTATTATATCGTGTACTATTAATCGCTGCAATTTTGTAGGTATGTATTGATATTTTGTAAATGTCTATTAATGTTTTTACTTCTCTTACAATTCGTTATACACTCGCAATCAGGCTAGAAGTTTTGGCAGAGAGATGTCTTTCTCATAATTGGCCTATTGATAATCAGCCTACAGATTTAGGCAGAGGGGAAGAATACTCCAATGAAAATTAATAGGTGTTTCAAGCTAGAGGTAACTAGATTTTAAACATTTGTGTAAATGATGGAATAAAAGAACTAATATATATATATATGAAAATTGTCTAATGTAATATACAATTTTAGTTCACAAGTCATGGAGGAGAAAGAGGAGGACAAAGAAAAGAAGAAAAAAAAAATATAAATATATATATATATATAAATATATATAAATATATTTATTTACTGACAGTGAATCATCATATAAATATTCTATTCGTGCTATTTATTAATTATATAAATAAAAGAAGTTGTGTATAACAATATAACAATATAATTGTGTTACAATGTGTAATTGTTCAACAACATAATAATACAATAAAGTTACATAAATAAAGTTTTACAAATAATTAATGTAAATATAATATTTATGGTTTCAAATTATAATTATAACACATGTGATGGGCGTGAAAAAAGTGTTGTATACAAAGAGATTTATTACACCATGCGCAAGTAATTATAGCAATGCCGCCGCAAATATCGCACGTTGGTTTAAAACTTTTTTTGAAACAAAAATCGACTGGGGTTTTAAAGTGCGCTGGTCTATGTTCTATATAACCACTTTTATGACATGCATATTTAAATAAATCTCTAAATCTCGGCGATGAAAATTGGAAATGAGTTAATGATTGTAATTTTAATATAGCGTCTCGTGAATGAAGATTGACTTCTAAATCTAGAAGCATGACAATATCCGAAAAATGTTTTACAAAATTCTTCCACATGCGAAAACCATACACATCTAACGGTTGTCTTTGATCAGTTGTCCCTGCTGGTATAGTTAAAAAAAGTAGAATCTGCAGCAGATTCTGGTTTATTTCTTTTAATTACATTTGGGCAATGCTCAGTCGAAGAATTTAATAATAAAACTGATTTAGGACCAACGTTTTGGAAAATAAACTTCTCTTAACCAAATCTCAAAATGGTGTGAAGCTAATTTTCCAGACTTGGAGGCCAAAACAAAAATATTGTTTTCTCGAAACATTGTTTCCTGTACTCTCGGACCGAATGACCCAGTGGGTTCTTTTAAAACAATAAAAAGAGGTGATAATAATCGACCATCGCTTGAAACTGTTGGTTGTATAGTGTAACTATGTATAGTTGCCGATATCGATTGTGCTGTGACCTCAATTTTTTTTGTACCTTGAATTGCTAAAGAACGACCACTATGAAGTTCTAATTGAAATCCACTTTGGTCTGAATTATATATATTTTCCTTTCCATAACGCGTTATATAATATTTAACATTTTCGATAAACCTATTGCTTTCTATTTCCAGAGTTTCTTTTGATTGTATAATCTTTTTTGTAATAAATTTTGTGATTTTACGGGAAACAATATTATGTTCATTCTTAAATCTTCTTACCCATTCTTTTAATGCTGCAAATCCTGGTGCATTAATCTCCTGTTGCGCTTTGAGGGCCTATCGAGCAATATCAACATCGTGAATAATTACTCCTTTCTCAACACCTTCTTGGAATTTATCTAATGTATATAATAAAATTTCTTTTAGCTTCTGATATTTAGTTCCACCTTTGTTCACTTGTTCTTCCCATCTTCGTAATTGGCGTAGCGATGTAACTTTTCGAAATCTATGTTTCACGGTCTCAAAAGATCTTCTTTCAATTGAATCAGCAGATTTCCAAAAGTCTACTGCACTTTTTTTGTATTCGAGTGGGATTTCATCATTTACACATGTCATTTCCTTCACATAATATGATGCTTCTTCTTCCTCATTTTCTTCTTCTTCTGTTATTAGTTGTGATTCTGGTACATCAAAGGAATTTAGAAAATCAAAAGAATCTTCTTTTATTTCATATTTGTCCTCATACATTTGTTGTAACATATTTTCTATTTTATCTTTTACTTCGATTTCTTCATTTGTGAAAGGAGTTTGTAGCAAATTAAAAGTAGCGGCAGTATACAGCAGTATTATAACGTTTCTTGGATTAAACTGCATTTTACCATAAAAATTATAAATAATAAATAATATATACAGATATATGTTTAACATATAATTAGTGATCATGCATAAAGAATGGTAACGCTTTATTATATGCTCATTGTATTTACATTATAATATTTCTGGCATTAACAATTTTTTTACACTTTAAAGAACAAGCATATATAATACCTTCTTTTAAAATATTTTGTTCTTGAGAAATTTGGAAGAATAAAGACAAATAATTTTACGCAATGTATAAACGTCTGTGTTTAATGTTTCTTCCACAGAAGTAGTTGCCACAAAACGTTTCTTGATAATACTGTGAGAAAAATACAACAAATAAGAACCTTTGTCATAATTAACTTAAAAAATACTATAAAAGTTAAATTGTAAGAGATGTAAAACATTAATAAACATTTTTTTCCAGAATATTAATACATACCTACAAAATCACACGCAGCGATTAATATACAATAAAACGATGTCACGTATTAAGCTAGCGCTCGCAAAGCGACAGCTTTTATACCATTACCCCAACGAGGCTCCCGAGTTAGCTTTGACTTCTCGTTGTCAGCTCTTTGAGTTGTCCTTCATATCAGCGCTTTTGGGTCGTCCCGGAGTTTGCGCTCTTGGTTCCGGTGTCGGTTTGCATCGGACGATCGGTCGTCCAATGCAATCGTCAGGTTTTTGGATAAAGTGCAGATTTAACTTATTTTAGTTGCGAGAGTCGGATTTCTTATAAATAACGGCTGTTGCTAGATACTGTATTTACTGATTATATACGTTGTGCGCTCACAACAAAAGCTAGGCGACTAATATGTATGAATATTATATAATTCGATATAATAATATATAATACTTATTATTACTCCGATATATAAGTCACCTTGTGATGTCTTAAATTAAGAACATACACATTTGATATGCGTCGCGCATGATTTAATTTTTACAATCTATGATTCAGTTGTTATGTCTAGACTCTAGAACACGATAAAAACTTCCATGATTACGTAGAATGTTTTCCAAATGTATTAGTCATCTTCTATTAGGTGTAAGTACGCGAAGATGCAAACAGAACGCGTTGCATGAAGAATCGAACGCATAGGCGGACACGGACAGAGGCGTTTATAATTATTTCTCAAAAATGGTTTACCGTAACATAACTTTATCATACATGGTTGAATTCGTAAAAAAACAACCTCTCATTTGGTGATAAAAAAATTTTAAAATTTTGAAAAAAATGTATTGGTGCGGGGGTATGTCAAAAAATAAAAGAAATAAATAAATATTTTGTTATTATTTCAAAGTATTTTTAAAGCCATTTAATTTACATTTTTGAAAACTTTTATATCTTTTATAGTTTCGGAGATATTCGGCCCGAAAGAGAAAAATCGATTTTTTCCGAAGGGGTGTTCACCCTCTAAACATGCGTATGGGCACGTATAAAAAAAACGTATCTCTTATTTTTGTCTACACAACAACATATATAAAGCTCATCAAGATCAGAGTAAGACACCTCCGTGGGTTTCCTTGCAAGATGCGGTGCATTAGGTGTCGAAAATTGTTTGCGCCGGCTACGTGTGACGTATACATGCGTGAATATTGGCTGCGCGCCGCGCGTGCCGCGCATACCGCCGCCGGACCGTCTCCGCGGTCACCTTCGCCGAGTTCATCTCGGCGGTCTCCGCGGTATGTCGAGGTTGAGCCTCGAACACCCCTGCCCTATGACGAGTGCATCCTCCATCCGCTGCATGTGACGGTGGACGTGGCAACAGGGGTGCGGGTTGTAATTGTGCCTCGTGAGACATAGTAATTTGGTAAGTACCTTATTTTAAAGTTCAAATTTAAGGATCGGTTTTTGCGCAATTTTGAGTTTTTAGATTTAATTATTTACTTTTTCTACAGCTCAGCGCCGAGTCCTTCTGGAGGTAGTAGAGGATGTACGTGATACTGAGGAATCACAAGATCCATCAGAACATGCCATACTTACTTATTTAATCTATACTATAATAAAAACTGAATAAAATGTATAATGATTTAAAAAAGCTTAAATTTATTATCCTTCCACCTCTCCCTTCCAATTCGTTAAATTGCGTTAATAAAATACTTAAAATTTAAATACCGGACGGTAGAACGCTACCGCGTCGTTTAATTATAAAAGACTGTGACTTTTTTATTTCTAACAGCAAATATTTTAAAAATATGCACCTGCTCTAGTAATAGATACGCGAATAAGAAAGAACATCTGAGAGCTGGAGAGAAGACGCAAACGGGAGCGGATGGAGAATACGAGGAGGTATAGGTAAGAAGGTGAGTATGAGAGAGAACGTGAAGAGGTAAGTAGAAAGAGAATGTGATATGCATGCGCGGTGATGTCACGCTGATCCGCGGTCGACGCGAGCGGTAGCAAGAGCGAGGACACGTGGAAACGATATATGATGCGAGTTGCAGTCCGGACCCCCCCCCCCCCCTCACCGTGGACCCGCCTACCCGCGGGCCCACCGCGTCCTCATCCTCGCGGACCATGGCGCGGTTCCCCCTCTCCCGCGGGCCGCCGCGATATGTACATACATACGTACATACATACGTACGTACACACGTACATACATCATACGTACCGCTTGTTGTAGAGACATACAGGTCAGTATGACGAGTTGCCCATTCATGCAGGCGCGCACGCGAAAACGGTATATGATGTGACGTCACGCGGGTTGCAGTCCGAACCCCCCTCACCGCGGGCCACCGCGTCCGCATCCCTCGCGGCCTATAGCGCGGTTTCCCCTCTCCCGCGGGCCGCCGCGATGTCAGAAAACGCGGTTCACCTCTCCCCGCGGACCCCTCGCCCAGCATTCCCCACAACTCCCCGCGGACCCCTCGCCGAGCATTCCCCCTCCCTCGCCCCCGCGGACCCCTTGCCTACCGGGCATGGAGTACCCCGCGCTGCGGAACCCCCCTGCCCCTCTCCCCCCTCGCCCGCATTTGGCCCCCTCCTTTGCCTCCGCGGACCCTTCGCCCATCGGGTATGGAGTACCCCGCGTCGCGGAACCCACCTTCCCCTCTACCCCCCTCGCCCTAGGTTGGGCCAGAAATCCCCATATACCCCTGCTCTGGGCTTTTGCGAAGATTACAAACGCGTGGTTGTTAACGCTCGTCACGAATTAATTATGATACGAGCGCGTAGCGACAGTAATACTATTGTAGGAAATCCGACGACGGAGCCTGAAGTCGAATTGTTTAAAGTACAGTGGCGAATGCCTCATGTTACGTTAAACGAGGTCAACAAACTATCGATGCTACGCGCCTTGGAAAACGGACGTTATCTGAGTATGAGTTTCCGTTCATGGGATCTGTACGAGTATCCTCTGCTGCAGAGCACGACGAAGCATTCATGGGCCGTCAAGACTGCGACTCAGCTAGAAAAACCGCGATACGTTATCTTTGCTCTCCAAACTGGTCGAAAGAATGTTATGTCTCGAGATGCTAGTCGATTCGACCACTGTAACTTGACCAACGTGAAACTTTATCTAAACCCTGAATTTTATCTATACGACGACATGAATCTAGACATTGACAAAAAACGGTACGCCGTCCTGTTTGATATGTATGCACGTTTCCGTAAAGCTTATTACGGAATCGATTGTTACGAAACGTTGTTCCCCGTGGCCACATTCGTGGCGCAATGACCTTTTGTGGTCATTGATTGCTCGCGACAGAACGAGTCCGTCAAGAGCGCCACCGTGGATGTGCGAATAGAATTCGACTGTAAAGAGAATGTACCCGCGAATACTACCGCCTATTGCCTCATCTTGCATGATCGCATAATCGAATACAGCCCGTTGTCGAACGTAGTGCGCAAAATCACGTAAATTCACCGTCTGCAAATATTCTGATATAAGAGAGGAAGATGCATCGCGATAAGGTATAGTACAGATCGCTTCTTCGTTGGATCATGATCATGCCAACGTTTGTCGATCTGCAAGGATTCACCGTCGGAATGAAATTTGTCGTGAAGGAAGTGGCGGTGCTGAGAAACGGGACCGTTCTTGCGCATTACATTTTTGAAAACCCCATGCCGTGGAGTCTCCTCACAAAATTCGACAAGTCATGCGCTACTTGGTTGATTGCAAATCACCATGGATTACGATGGGAGGACGGAAACGTGCCGTACAGCATGGCTAAACGCCTAATTACATCGGCCGTGCTTGGTACAGAAGAAAATTACGAGACATCACCGACAATCGTGTACGTCAAGGGATGTCAGAAACTAGAATGGCTGGTGGATCTGCTTGAAGATTTTGCAAGAAAGAATATGATCGTCGAGACTCTGGATGCGGATTACGAAGACATTGAATCTTTAAATAATCTAGATGATACTAATACTATGCGATGCGGAAAACATATGAAGAATTGTGCGTTACGAAACGTATTTAAGATATTTAACTGGCGGTCGAAACACGAGAAAAAAGTGTTATCTTTTTATAACCATAAATAAATAAATAAATTATATAAATTATATAAACTTTAAAATGTTTTATTTTCTATTCCCTTTTCCATTAGTTGTTAGCGGTTGATAATTGTTTAATAATTCTACCCCGTGCAATTTCTTATCTTTCTTCGTAACGTTCATGTCAGGGACATTTTAAAACTATATTGTAACTGCTGCAGGGAAAAAAAACGCGGCAATAAATTCTTTTCTGTCTAGACACAGTCTTCTAAAAAGACGCGACAAGAAAATTTTTATCTGTCTATGACATACTCTTCTTTTAACCATTTCGTCTGAATGCTAATCTATATATAGACGATCTGTGGTATGACTCACACATGAGCCGTGACACTTTTATGAGCGGGTTAACACTTCGGAATATTCATATCAGGTATATCCCCTACCCCAAAATTCGAACTGTTGCAACATTGCAATATTCTTTGCATGGTGTCACAAAGTTTCGAGCAACGAGAGCGATAAGATGCAGCTCAAAATTACTTATCCGTGTGACGGTGTAAGTGTTTCGTGTTATAATAATTTTCTATCATGCTATGTGCGTGTTATAATAATTTTCTATCGTGCTATGTGCGTGCGTGTTATAATAATTTTCCAAATTTTTTTCTTTTAGTATATAAAAGTCGGGGAAGAAAAATACGCTAAGGTGCCACGTCTGATGAATCAGTGGGATGTAGAGTTCATCCCAACGGTATGTGATTTGTGTATGTGTATGTGTGCGATAGTTTAAACGTAATTTTGAATAATTTTTGTTGTTTTTATTTTGTATAGCATGCTGAGACCATCGGCGAGGAGACGCCTCCTCCTCCAGATTTCACAATATTTGAGGTATGTAATTTGTATAATTTTACAATTAATTTTACAATTAATTTATTTTATATCTTTATTATTTTATCTTTTTTTATTTTTACAGAATCCTATTGAAATGTCCTCGACGAGATGTTTCCTCCGAGACATTTATATGTTTCTTACAATCAATCAATAGTAAGTTATTTATATACTATAGTTAAATAATTTTTAATTAATTAAATAATTAATGTTTATATAATTTTACAAGAAAAAATGGATATAAATGACTCGGTGGAACTTGAAACCCAGCCGGAGGTGTGTATGTTTGTGTGTGTGTGTGTGTGTTGTATTTTTTATAATCCATGTATTTTATTTTTTCAGTGGATAGTTGGCGTTCCAGGCATTGGTGAGATACGTTTTCCATACAAGAAGTGGGAGATGGAGATACAAAGGGTGGTATATGTAGTTTTCGGCCCGCCAGAGGTATATCAAATTAATATATCTATAATTAATTGTACATATAATTTTCTATAAAATTAACCAGTTTCGTGTAATTTTTCAGTTGATTTCGATTGAATATATCTCCATCAGGGGATATATTAATAATTTGCGGCGTCAATCGGTGCAGAATGAGAGGATCTGGTGTCGCGCGAATCTGGAATATCTATGGTGTGACTCACCCAAGGGTCGCGACAATGATGATGATATTTTCAATCTGCGGAGGCTGTTCGGGCTCGAACCCTACGTGAAGGAGGGGGAGGAGCTGGAACATGAAGACTGGAGTGAGTTCCAGCCCTATGAGGGGAAGGAGCCCGAAGAGGACTGGGAGTAATTCTATATATTTTTTAATTCTACTAGAACATCACAAGCGCGCGCTGCGCGCGCGCCATTTAGCTTTTTTACTACATATATATATATATATATGTTCTAGTAGAATAAAAATATATATATATATATATGTAGTACATATATATATATATTTACTACATATATATATGTAGTAAAAAAGCTAAATGGCGCGCGCGCAGCGCGCGCTTGTGATGTTCTAGTAGAATTAAAAAATATATAGAATTACTATATAGAATATATATATATATATATATCAATATATATCAAGCGCTATTTATTCTTTAACACAGTACATTTTTAATAATATACGCACACATCCTATATAATTATATATGTCAAAAAACTATCCTCATATTAAAATTTAAAGGAAGAGAAATCATACATATATTTCTTTATATACATAGTTTTTAACTTGTTTATTATTTCGCTGACTGCCAAGATAAATTTTTAATGCTTCCCATGATCTAACTCGTGAAAGGGCAACATAAAGTTGCCCATGATTAAAAACGTCTTTGCGAAAATCTATTCCTACTCTGTCAAATGTCTGACCCTGTGACTTGTTAATTGTCATAGCAAAAGCTAATTTTATCGGAAACTGTCTTCTTTTAAAAGTGAAAGGATATACATTTTCACAATACAAAGTAATACGATTTAAAAAAACGATATCTCCTACTTTATCACCTGTTAAAATTTTGCATTTTAATAAATGATCCGCAAGTTCTATAATCATTAATCTAGTGCCGTTGCAAAGACCTTCATTAATACTAAGATTTCTAATCAACATAATGACACAATTCGGTTTTAAACGCAATTCGTAAGGAGGAAGAGTTGACGGAGACAAAGTATTTAAATATTCTGGCAATAAAACTTCACCAATGTCACCGTTATCATCGCAATTTTCAGTACTATCTGTACTTGTATAAATTCGTTCTTCAGATAGATCTAATAATTCGACAACTCGTTTATTAATTTCATCTACATCAGCATTTCTTGCAGAAAGTATCGCACACTTAGCCATATTATTAAATTCTTTATTTCGTATTAGATCACCATATATATCTTCTACAATATCGGCATTAATGGATGCAATACAACAATCTGGAAGTTGTATATTATCGTTAGCATCATTTAATATGCCATCTCCCATATCCAATAAAAATTTTGCAAATTCAGTTTCTTCTGGAAGAACTCGCATGTTTTCCGTTAAAGAAAAACTTATAAAATGTTTTCAAGTAGAACTAAACTTGATAGAAAGATTCACGATTTCACATCGAGTACCGTGTATCTTAATAGGAAGAAGTTGCCTGAAATCACCACCTAATACGATAATTTTTCCACCAAAAGGTAAGTCGTTATTCATAATATCACGCAACGTTCGATCCATAATCTCTAGAGCATATCGCGGCGCCATTGGCGCTTCATCCCAAATAAAAATATTTGTTTTTTTCAAATATTGAGCTTTTTTTGATTGGATTTTAATACTGGAAGAGAAATCAGCAAATAGTGGAACCGGCAATTCAAATGTCTTATGAACAGTTTTTCCTGCTGGCAATAACGTCGCTGCAATGCCCGTAAAAGCCATTGTACATACATGTTTATTACGAATTTTGGCTAAGTGATAAATAGTTGTATATGTAAATGTTTTACCTGAACCACCTGGACCATCGATATAAAAACAATTACTATTGTGATGATTATTATTATCTAATCTATTTAATATTATATCTACTATTTCTTTCTGCTTGTCATTTAACTGTTCATATTGTCTGATACCAATTTCCATAACTTCTTCAATAGTCATATAATTATCTTCTTCATCATTTTCTATCAATTGTTCCATTTGTGGAAAATCGGCAAGACTTTTACCTTCAGCACAAAGCATAGCATTGATTTGCGCATATGCTTTCTTTTGTCCTTGTAACATTCCAAAGTGTCGGATAAAATCTTCCGACATTGCTACTTTAAAACTTCCCCAGAGCTCTTCAGGATGCAATGGTTGACAATGCAATAATATACGTACAAATAATCTACGAAGTTGTCTTGGCATCATCCATCCAATAGCTTCATTCATAGCTCGTTTTCATTCATCATCATCTTCAATCAAACTTAAAGCCAAACATGCCTCTGAAAACGATTGACAAACTTCTCCATTTGCAGTTTTTAAATTATCAAAACTCGTAGCTCCCTTTACAATGAGTTGTAACGATGCACCCCCAGAATTGCATCGTTCCGGCCGTCCACCAGCCGAGACGCCCGACCGACCATCTGTCAGGCGAAGAAAGGGGGCGGAATGCCCCCACACATTTTTAATTGTACAAAGTCGGCGCACTCGCCGCCGGATATCGATTCGGGACAAACGGATCGATATCCGTAAGCGCCCGAATAATATCGAACGCGTTCGCGACGCCGGAGCGCTCGGCGCCCCTACTCCGGCCCGACATCCCCGCCACGTGCGGCTCCGCGTAAGCGATACCCCCGCTACCGAATTAACGAGCCCGGGGGGTATAAAAAGGCAACGAGTTTGCCTAATTAGAAGACTCCGTCGTGTGCCAGCAGTCCGACCAGACCTGTCCGCTGCTCACGACTTCCAGTCCCGATCCTGCTCCTTGTAAATCACCAGCCGTGTCGACGAGGTTGAGCGTACTCAGCCTTTATTCGGGAGTTCCCGTACGCCGACACCGCTATCCTGAAATCCCCGGTCGTACCGGCGAGGTTGAGCGTACTCGTCTCTTCCGAGAGTTCTCGGTAACCGGTACCACCGTTTATCACACGCCAAAGGCCACGTTTTGTACAAGAGCGTTCTCTGTACGCCGGGCGTACCCGGCCGTGGTCTTTCCCTTGACGTGCACCGGACAGAGCGTGCTCCGTCCTGCCGGGTGTTCCCGGTTGCCGTCTACGTGCACTGCGGAGGAGAGTGCTCCTCCCAGTCGGGTGTTCCCGATTGCACGCAGCATCCTGACATCCTGTCAAGATCCTCGTGTCGCGTATTCCACACGCCATTACAACGCGCTCGCCCGTACAGCCCCGCGTACTGTACCCGCCTCGCACCAAGATAGTGTACGCCTAATCGCTCCGCGTGCCGTACACGCCTCGCGCCACGCTCAGGTATTTACCCGAATTCGGTTAACTAAGCGCCGCCCACTTATACGCGTTACTTGCCTTTCCGCGACGCCCCACGCGGGCCATCAATCGCGCCCCTCAACCGCGATACAAAAGCGTCCCGTCAAGTACCGCCGTAGGCCGCACACGTACATTCCGGGAAACTATCTCGCATCGCCGTGCAATCATCTCGTACTTACTTTGTAAAAGCGAACTAATACTTGTACTAACCACGCAACTAATTCGATCATTTTGTGATAACGACACTGAGGCTGTTGCCTCGCTTAATATTGTAAATCTAACTATTTCAGTTTACAATAATAAACTCTCAGTGAAATCCAGATACCGTTATCTCGTCTCTTTCTCCGCGCCTCTTTCTCGACCCTGACCAAGCCGCGAGCTACGATCCGCGCATCGGGAGACAGGTTGTTTTATGGCGCCCGAACAGGGACTCGACTGTTAGGAAGAGACATTCGCGGAAAAAAGTATAAATGCATAGAGAATATTACCGTCTTAATAAAACCGAATTAAGCAACGAACTCCGGAAATACGGTCTCGACACCGAAGGCAGCATCGACGTACTCCGACAGAGATTACGCCAATATTTTAACGAACATCCCGAGATGTCCACGAATACCGCGTCAAACGGAGCCCTCCTCGGGTCCGCGCCCACGATCGACGTAATACCCGCGACACCGGTAGAAAACGCGCCTGTATTAGAATCCGCCCCCGCGTCGACGCATATCATGAATCAAATGCGTAAGTGGGGTTTACATTTCGACGGGAAGGACCCGTGGGCTTTCTTGGAACGGATCGACGAGTTAAGGGCCGCATACGAATTCTCCGACGCACACTGGCTACGAGGCCTACCCGAGTTACTCAGGGGGGACGCACTCCTCTGGTGCCGGAATAACCGCGAGAGCTGGGATAGCTGGGCCGATTTTCTAGTCGATTTTAAAGATACGTTTCTACCGCGCCGTTACCGGCTACAACTCGTAAACGAAATCCGCGACCGAGTCCAGAAGGAGGGGGAACCATATGTCAAATACGCGACTCAGATGCTAGCGCTGATGCGTCGAGCGGGTGGATATCCTCCCGAGGAGCAAGTCGAGCAACTCTACGAGAATCTCCACCCCGATTATCAGAATCGGATCTGGCGGAGCGACGTGCGCAATCCCCGGGATCTCCAACAACGCGCGGGCGAATTTGAGAGGCTCCAAGGCAACCGCAAAAAGCGAGCTCCCGCGAAAATCGCGGATACACCGATAGCCGCCGCCGCGTACAATCGCAGTGAATGTTGTTGGAGATGCAAACAACGCGGACACACACGCTTCGATTGCCGTCGCCCCGCCCAGAAATTTTGTTCACAATGCGGCAAGGATGGCGTTCTTACAAAGGACTGCCACCCGCCACCGGGAAACGGAACCAGGACCGCGGACACGCCGGCCGTCCCCCGGTCCTCGCAGTAAAATTCACGCCCCGGCCGCACTTAACCGTACGCGTAAATAATCATCCGCTCGACGCGCTTTTAGACACCGGGTCCGAGGCGTCCTTTACTAACGAACACACCGCCCAGCTCACACAGACTCTCGGTTTTCCGATAACACCGGAGGAGGGGGAGGTCCAACTAGCTAATGGCCATCACCTTAAACTACCCGGGCGCGTCCGTTTGCCGATTCTCGCCGACGAACGAATAGTTTGGCATACATTCCGGATAATGCCGAATCTAAGAAGCGCGCTACTCTTCGGAGTAGACTTTTTGGCCAAGCTAGGCCACTCGATACCGGTCCCGGGACCCGCGGACGCGTCCGATTCAACACCGGCGGCCGCAACGACCGAAGGAATAGTCCCGCGCACACCCGAGGAGGAAAAACGGCTTCAGCAATTCTTGCGGAAAGAACTACCGTTGTTCAACCGAATCACCGGTCCCACTGACCGAACCGAGCATCATATTCGCGTAAAAAATAACGTACGCCCTATGAAACAACGTTACCGTCCGCGAAATCCAGCCATGCAGGCTATCATCGACGCCGAGGTCGATAAAATGATAAATGACGGAATAATTGAGCGTTCACACAGCGCCTGGAGCTCCCCTGTCGTCGTGGTCCGAAAGAAGGACGGGGGGCACAGATTTTGCATCGACTTCCGAGCGGTTAACAACGCGACCGACCCGGATGCCTACCCGCTTCCCCAGATTAACGCGACGCTGGATAAATTACGCGGTGCAAAATATCTTACCACGCTCGATCTAAAAAACGGGTATTGGCAAGTACCCCTCACGCCGTCGAGTCGACCCAATCACCGCATTCACGGTACCCGGGAAGGGGACTATTCAGTTTCAAAGTCATGCCGTTTCGGACTTCACTCTGCCCCCGCGACGTTTCAGCGCTGTGTTAGATACCGTTCTCGGTCCCGAACTTGAGCCTCACGTGTTTGTCTACCTCGACGATATAATTATTATAAGTGAAAACTTCGACCAGCATATACGGCTGTTACACGAGGTATTCCGACGACTCCGCGCCGCGAATTTAAAGTTAAATCCAGATAAATGCCGTTTTTTTGCGTCGACCAACTACGGTACCTCGGACACATGGTCGACCGCGAGGGACTCCGTACCGACCCGGAGAAAACACGAGCCATCACTCGATGGGAACGACCCCAGAGCGTGAAGGATGTTCGCCGGTTTTGGGAGTAGCCTCGTGGTACAGGCGTTTCATTAAAGATTTCGCGACCGTCGCCGCGCCTCTCACCGCTTTAACCCGGAAAAACGCTCGATTTAACTGGGGACAGACGAAGATACCGCGTTCGCACAACTTAAAAAAACGCTCACCACCGCGCCGGTTCTCGCCTGTCCGGACTTCTCGCGGCGTTTTATTTTACAGACCGACGCCAGCACCTCCGGCCCTCGGGGCCGTACTTACGCAGAATTTCGCGGAGGGGGAGAGGGTAATTGCCTACGCGAGTCAAACACTAAACGCCGCCGAAAGAAATTACAGCGCGACCGAGCTCGAGTGCCTCGCCGTAATTTGGGGGATCCGGCGGATGCGCGACTACCTTGGAGGGATACCCATTTACAGTCATCACCGACCACCAGTCCCTCCGGTGGCTGCAGAAGCTGGACGCCCCTACCGGGAGACTAGGACGCTGGGCATTCGAGCTCCAACAGTTTGATCTCGAAATAAGGTATCGAAAAGGAACTTTGAATCGAGTCGCGGACGCTCTCTCGCGCCAACCCGTGGCCGCCGCGGTCACCGAACCTCCGCGTTGCCGCTGGTACCAACGAATGCTTCGCGCCGTACAAAACGCCCCTCGCGACTTCCCGGACCTACGACATCAGGGATGGGAAATTATTCCGCCATGTGCTCCACGAACTTGATTTCAAGGAGGTTCCCGCCGACGGTCAGTGGAAAGAATGCGTAGCGAAAAATATGCGACCGGAAATTCTCCGCCGGAACCACGACGCGCCTACCGCCGGACATCTCGGCATCGCAAAAACGATTTCCCGCATAGCACAATGTTACTATTGGCCCGGTATGTTCAGAGAAATCGCGCATTACGTTCGAAGCTGCCCGAAGTGTCTCAGACACAAGGGTTGCGCAAACCCGCCGGCCGGTACACTACACGAGACCGCTGTTGCTCGCCCGTGGCAACACGTAACATTGGATCTCGTCGGACCCTTGCCCCGCTCGTCGAAGGGGCACACGTGGGTCCTGACGATGCAAGACCGCTTCACCAAGTGGTTAGAAATGCGCCCCCTGCGCCGCGCCACCGCCGGCTCCGTCACAGCAAACATTTCGGAAGCCGTGATACTCCGCCACGGATGCCCGGAAGTAATTCTGTCCGACAACGGGACACAATTACGATCCGCGCAACTAGAGAAAATGCTCGCCGCGCACAATGTTCGACACGCCTACACGCCTGTACACGCGCCGCATTGCAACCCGGTGGAGCGCACGAATCGAGTAGTCAAACAATGATCTCGCAATATGTAGATAAGAATCACCGAAATTGGGATGAACGACTCACCGAGTTGCAATTCGCGTATAATACCGCCCGACATGAGGCCACGGGCTATACACCCGCCTACTTGAATTTCGGCCGCGAGCTCGTATCCCCGCTTAACAGCGACGCCGCCCCGAATAGGCGCTGCTCCCCACCTGATGTAAGACGCCGACACCTCGAGAAGCCTACGAACTTACACGAATTCACCTCGCACGTGCTTTCCAAGACAGCAAAATATTATAATTTACGGCGCCGCCCGTGGACGCCGAAAATAGGGGAGTGGGTGTGGAACGCGAATATCCACTCTCCAACAAAGCCGCCGCGTTTAACGCAAAATTAGCGCCCAAGTTCCGAGGCCCCCTCGAGGTGCGACGAATCATATCCCCGGTGATCGTGGATCTACGAGATCGCGGCGGAAAGTGGGTTCGTCATATCCACGTGCAGACCTAAAGCCCGCGCCAGCCGCCCCACCAGACGGAGAGGACGATGCCACGGACAGCTCCGAAAACAGTGACGACGAGGGCAACGAGAATCCCGTCGATACTGAAAGCAACAATACAAACACGGAAAACAGTGACGATAATAACGATCGCTCACCGAGGACGATGATGAGACAAAAGAGCGATAAATATCACACCCCCTCCAGCCAGAAAAGTTCACGAAATACCGATAGAAACTCCAGACCGACCACCGAAAGACTCAGAGAGACAGTAACCGTTCGCAATGAGCACACCAGCGAAGAACACTGTCGAGCAAGACATAATCAAGGAGATCAACGCTCTACTGGCGGAACCAATAGAGTACGATCCCGCGAATCCGGACTTTGGCACGACATGGACACGGCTCTTCAAATCCGGAACAGCAGCCGTCACCGCCGCCGTCACCGAAGCAACCGGCCAGGCACCAGCCAGGAAAAGCGTCCCCGTGATAGGCTGCAAGGTACAACGGTCGGATTGGCAACAGCAGCAAAAACTAAGCTGGCTGACATCGCCACCACCGCCGCTGCCGAAACGCAAAAAGATCCCGGCCAAACCAACAACGGTCACGACCACAGCAACGGTCGCGTCGACCACGTGGCCTGAGCCAGCGCTCCTGACGGCTCCGGCGATCCCACCACCATCGATCGCCACGACGACCGCCACGGCACCACCGCCCGGAAGGACACCGACGACCGGCACGAGCGAACCCGCCCCGATCCTCCTGGCCAAGGGCCCAGAGCCACATCCGCCAATACAGGTGCAGGTGGAACCCGGGCACGTCGTCCTCGTGCCTCACTTCGCCGCGCACGTGTCACGGCACTATAAGGCCAGATCCAGAGGACAACGCTGGCATATTCGGTTCAACCGAACCGGTACCGTCCGCAGTATCAAACGGATGATCTGAGCGCCGAATTCGCGCTCTTGATAGGAGGGGGTGATGTAACGATGCACCCCCAGAATTGCATCGTTCCGGCCGTCCACCAGCCGAGACGCCCGACCGACCATCTGTCAGGCGAAGAAAGGGGGCGGAATGCCCCCCACACATTTTTAATTGTACAAAGTCGGCGCACTCGCCGCCGGATATCGATTCGGGACAAACGGATCGATATCCGTAAGCGCCCGAATAATATCGAACGCGTTCGCGACGCCGGAGCGCTCGGCGCCCCTACTCCGGCCCGACATCCCCGCCACGTGCGGCCTCCGCGTAGCGATACCCCCGCTACCGAATTAACGAGCCCGGGGGGTATAAAAAGGCAACGAGTTTGCCTAATTAGAAGACTCCGTCGTGTGCCAGCAGTCCGACCAGACCTGTCCGCTGCTCACGACTTCCAGTCCCGATCCTGCTCCTTGTAAATCACCAGCCGTGTCGACGAGGTTGAGCGTACTCAGCCTTTATTCGGGAGTTCCCGTACGCCGACACCGCTATCCTGAAATCCCCGGTCGTACCGGCGAGAGGTTGAGCGTACTCGTCTCTTCCGAGAGTTCTCGGTAACCGGTACCACCGTTTATCACACGCCAAAGGCCACGTTTTGTACAAGAGCGTTCTCTGTACGCCGGCGTAC